>JACYXH010000568.1:1847500-2099861 GCA_026745465.1 Lota lota | reverse complement strand
CCCACCCCCCACCTCACTACTCTCGGCTCTCAGTTCTTCCGGTTCATTCTTCTGTTTGTGTTCTTTCTCTCTGTGCTCCTCCCCTCTGGGGGTCAGACATGGGGGGCTTTGTGGAAGGGGAGCGAGTCCAGACGGTCTCCCAGGGCGAGGGGGCCCTGATCCGGGCCCCGCGGATCCACAGCTTCCCCTGGCCCCAGATCACCTGGTTCAGGGACGGCCGCAAGATCCCCTCCAGCAGCCGCATGTAAGTGTGCCTGCGTGTGTGTGTGTGTGTGTGTGTGTGTGTGTGTGTGTGTGTGTGCATGCACGCGTGTGTGCTTGTGTGTGTGTATGCGTGCGTGCATGTGTGTGTGTGTGTGCGTGTGTTCCTAAGCAGTTGACCCAGCTTACTGAGAAGATTCTGTATGTTTTTCAATAAAAGTACACGTTTTTCCTTTTTTTTGGAAGAGGGGGGAAGGGGGCATATTGTGCTTCTTGTGTGTTTGTTTGTTGAAAGCATTTGTGTGAGTGTTGTGTATTTCTATGAGTGTGTGTGTGGGTGTGTGAGTGACTCAGGTTTCTCTTGTTTGTTTGAACAGCTTTGCCCACGCATCGTGTTGCTCGTGACCTCTGTGTGCAGTTCTGTGTGTGGACACGTGTGTGCGTGTGTGCGTGTGTGTGTGTGTGTGTGTTTGTGCAAAACCCTGAGTCGCTCGAGCAGAACGTCTTTCTATTCGAAGAATTCTAAGAAGTGCAATAACGCTCACAGATTTTCTGCAATCCCCATCCCAAATCCCGTCACACACACACACACACACACACACACACACATGCACACACGTCAGACACACACACACCACACACACACACCACACACACACATACACCACAAATACACGCCACACACACACACCACACGCTACACACCACACACATACACGTCAAACACACACACACACACCACACACACGCCACACATACACGCCACACACACACACGCCACACTCACACACCACACACACACACCACACGCCACACACCACAAGCCACACACACACGCCACACACAAGCCACACACACGCCACACACACACCACGTGTGAGGTGAAGCAGAATGGCTGATGAATGGATGTCGACAGAGCATTCATTGAATCACCTCTCGGTGATGAAGCTGGCTATGATCGCTTCGACGGACTGCACAGCAGGAATGAATGAAGGAAATAGATTGCTAGTGTGTAGCTAGGAAACCAATTAGACAGACATTGGACACGAGTTCTAAATTGATTTTGTATTTGACTGACAATGCTCATTCTGCCTTGTATTGAGGTAGGCGTATACTGTAAGTTTTTTTTCTTTTTTTCCATCGTGCTTGAAAGCAAATCGTATTCTGGTTGAGGTGGGTATGAGTGTGTACTCGGGTCAGAACATTTGCGGAGTTCGTTGAATTGTTTTAAGGAAAATACTATTCATCCGATGGAATACAGCTCCTTGTTTCCATTTTCGCCGCCGTATCTGTGCGCTATCTATTTCCAGAGTTGATTACCTGGCGTTAACTTCCCCCCGAGCAGAACAACAGAACGACAGATGGACCCTCTGGAGAGGCGCAGGCTCCTTATGAAGTCTCTCGCATCATCAATTTTTCACTATCAGCCTCCACGATGTCATGGTTGACGTGGAGACGTTCAGACGTTTACCTGGAATCATATTCTCCCACTTGATTGCTTCTGAAAAGACATGTTTTGTCTGTTAGTGTGTGCGTGTGTGTGCATATGTGCGTGTGTGTGTGTGTCTGTGTGTTTGTCTTTGTGTGTGCATATGTGCGTGTGTGTGTGTGTGTGTGAATGTGTGTGTGTCAATGCGTGTGTGTGTGTGTGTGTGTGTATGTGTGTGTGTGTGTGTGTGTCAATGCGTGTGTGTGTGTGTGTCAATGCGTGTGTATGTGTGCGTGCATGTGTGAGTGCGTGCGTGCGTGCGGTGTGTGCGCGACTAACAACTCCCCACTGGGGTTCCCGAGGAAAGGCAAGAGCGGGCTGGAAATCGCTTCAAAAATAAATGAATAAATCCACTTTCCTCTGAGCATTTATCGCTACTTTGGTTTGCATTTATCTAGTTCTTGCAGAGCTAGATAATAATGCAGCCCTGCTACTCTTAAAGTGCTGCACGCACCGGGGCTTTACTGTGTTCGCTGAAGCCCAGAGCCGTAGACAGGAAACGGTGCGTCGCCTTGCTTGTTTGCCTGCTCTGTGTCAGAACACATTGGTATGCATGGCTGTGTCTGTTCGGGGGGGGGGGGGGGGGGGGGGGGGGGGGGAGGAGTGAGTGTGTGTGTGTGTGCGTGTGTGTGCGTGTGTGTACATCAATTTGGGCTGGAGCCTCCATCCTTAATTGTCCATGAGTGTGTCTGTTTATTCAGCGGAGATCAGGTGGAGGCGACACTCAGACCCTCGTCTCGCGGCGCGCCGAGTGTCAGCTTTGGTTTAATGGTCGCCCCTCACATGTTGGGCGCCAGCAGCTTAACCAACATATTGCCATTCCGCTTCTCCAGCTCCTTAGGGGGCTTTAATAGAAAAGGAAGTCTCTTAAAGGGGGGGGGGGGGGGGGGGGGGGGAGACCGGCGTGTATCTTTTTTGCCTTCTGCCATAGTCTATATCGACCAACGGAACGACGCAAAGCGAAGACGTGAAATAGACTCAGATTGTTAAAAGTCCCACAGCTGTCGCGCTGCGGCTCCGCTCCACCGAGTCCATCCTCGGGATTAAATTCAACCTTCACACTTATTCATAAAACTCCCGTGGTAAAATAGAAAGACAATTAGACAGAGAGTAGGTAGCATCGGGTCGCGCTGCAGCATGTTTTGTGCGATTGCTGAGATAACGGCAAAATGCAAAAAAAGTGAGATACAGGCGACACGGCTAATTACACCCAATTGGTGTTAACACCCGATGGATTTATTCATGTGTGTGTGTGTGTGTAGCGCCATCGCCCTGGACAACACGCTGGTCATCCTGTCCACGGTGGCCCCGGACGCAGGACGCTACTACGCCCAGGCGGTCAACGACAAGAACGGAGAGAACAAGACGAGCCAGCCCATCACTCTCACTGTGGAGAGTGAGTAGACACACCCACACACACACACACACACACACACACCATGCACACACATTCACACACACACATTCACACACACCATGCACACACACATTCACACACACCATGCACACACACACACATACACACACCATGCTCACACACACACATTGCACACACACACATTCACACACACCATGCACACACACACACACACACACACACACACCATGCACACACACACACATTCACACACACCATGCACACACACACATACATAGATAGACATTCTCACACATACAGACACATTCGGAAATACACACAAACACTCACACACACACACACACACACACACACACACTTATGATAACGCACACATCACACTAAAAACTGTGAAACAGACATGCAGCCAAACACAAGGCACATAAACAAACCTCCACAAACTCAGTCATGTGTTAACATGAGTTGTCAAATTGTCAAGTTGAGGTGTCTATATGTTGTGTTATCATAGTTCATCTGAGGAAGGTTCATAAATGAATACAGCAGAGCCCTACTCAACAAGTGTGCCTTCGCTTCCGTTCGAAACACAACAACTACAGCGCCATCCAGTGGCTTTCTCATGTTCGTATTCTCTCTCGTTTTGGCTTCAGATTTGGCCGGGTTTTAGTTGTTACCATTATCTCTTCAACAATGGTCGGCCCTCGTGTTTTATTCTAGTGCTGATCCCTCTCCATCTCCCGACCACGGTCGGGGAATGTGGTCCCAGCGCTGGCTCTGAGGCCAGGCAGCTCCCCTCTCAAAGCCTGATTAAATAGGCCATAAAGTGAGCCCTCACTTTAATTGCCCCTTCGAAAAAGCAGATTTATGCAACTAGCAGTGTTCAAGCAGTGTGTAATTGAACACAGACACAGACATACACACACACACACACACACACACACACACACACACACTCACATATGCACATATACACACATATGCACACATACACAACTATGCATCTTTGCACACACATGCACACACATATGCACTCCCCCACACACACACACACATACACACACATGCACATTCATACACACACACACACACACACAAACGCACACGTTCACAAAAGGAGTGGGTTTCAGATAGGAGGTGCATGACTCATTGTTTATGGCCCTCGGTTGACCACAAAAAGATTGAACAGAGGATTAAAAATATGAACTTTATATGTCCATAATATAAATCAAGGCGGGCAGAATTATGAAGCTATAACAGAGAATAGTCAATACAACACTCTTAGTTTCAAAGCAATTAGGTGGATATTGTTTAATACAATTACTGATTTATGAGCGCCAGGATACTGCTAATTAACGCATTACCAAAACATTCAGAAACATCCAAATGTGAAATGGTGTAATTATCATATCTTAATGAATACTTAATGAATAATCAGGCTGTATTTAATTTGGCCACGATATGTCAATGCAAAATGCATTAAAATACACATTATATGTGCCATTATTGAACAGGGAAAAAATAATGTGGTTTGCATGTAAGTATTGGAAATGCCAAACAAGGTCAGAATTACCATGTTCTATTTGAGCTGAGAAGCCAATGCGTCAACCAGCCGCCAGGTTACATGCAAAATAAAGTGTTGAAAGGTTGAACAGATTTTTGTCTTACTCTTCTTATATTTCCTTTTGTTTTGATTTGACACAGCCGAGACTTTTGCTTGCCATTCCTGAATTAAGTTTCACTTCAATGGAGCATCACACATCTGGAATTAACAGCATTTCCTTTCAAGAGGGGAATAATGTAGCCTGGGAACCAGACGAATCTCCAAACTCATGCTTTTTTTGCTCGTGTATATGCGTCTGTGGCAGCGCCATTGAGGCATTTTCATAAACAACCAAAATGGCTGCCTCTGATGTGTCACACGTTTCGTTGCTCTGATTGGTTGTAGGTCTATCCAATTACGTCAAGAGGCATTTTGGTCGGTGCCCGTTGATAACACCTTCGGAAATCGAAAAATGACCTGAGAGGTCTCAGACTAAGTATGCATTTGCGAATTGGTCTTGCGATGTCAGGCTAGGAATAATGTGTTCTACTGGTGTGATCGGTAATGTAATCATTGCCATCCGGTCCAATTGAGAGCCAAGAACATAAAATAACTGTAGGACATTACCGCCGCACCTCATCCCGATCATATGCACCCTGTGGTTATGGTCTAGGCAGTGAAACAAGCTTTCTATGCATGATAGCACTTTGGAAAGCAATACAAATTGATGCATTTTGATTCGGGGCTCGATGTGAACATTTTTGTTGACATATTTTACTTCCACTATCATTCAAGCAGTAGACAGGGTTGTTGGGCGGGGGAGGGGAAGCATGAACTAAAAGCAAACACTTCTAACATTTTCCAACCCAAAGCATGCAGGGCACCCATTAAATCCAGACAGAGAACGTGATATTGACTCAAATCAACTATTGTTGTTTTAAACCAGCAACAGGAATTAGTTCTGAGTGTGTAAAGTCTAACCGGATAATTGCCTATTAGGATGTTGATGGCAGCCTCATATTAACGTTCTATATCACTTCTCATCCATTGTTATTATTTCTGTTTCAGAGGGAGTTGACTTTTCACTGCTAGTGTAGATGGTGAGGCTAGAGGTGTTTTCTTTAGTTTTACGGGAGGTTGAACCCCCCCATGCCAGACGTGTTTTTTCGGCGGATCTGATGCCAAATAAAGGGGTCATTGATACCGGTCAGTAAATGCTGGAACAAGTCTGATAAAGAGAGCCATACCTGAAAACACACACTCACACACACACTCACACACACACACTCACTCATATACACTCACACCCACACACCCACACACACACTCACACACTCACACACTCACACCTACACACACATTCACACACTCACACCCACACTCACACACATTCACACACACACACATTCACACACACACACACACACACACACACACACACACACACACACACACACACACACACACACACACACACACACACACACACACACACACACACACTCACACCCACACACACACACATTCACACACTCACACCCAGACACACACTCACACACTCACTCCCACACTCACACACACACACACACACACACACTTACACCCACAAACACAAACACACACTCACACACCCACACACACACACACACACACTCGTACTGGCAGGGGAGTTGCTGGAGAATGAGATCAGATTGTGCGAGAGATCACTGATTGAGGGCAGGGAATCGATAGTTGGCTGCGGGCGCTATGGAGCCACTGAGCGCCGCTGCTGCATTTAATCGCCTTTTCTGTTTGTCTCAATTATGCTACATAATGGTTCCTAACACCTGGGCTAACACCGTAGCCAGCAGCCGCTGCTGTGTGCACTGCTATAAGGCTGGAGGAGGAGGAGATAGCCGTCATGCTGGCTTGCTGCTGCTCACACCCGGCTGTTCTTCGTTCCTCTCACACGAGATCTGGCTTTCACACCATGTGCATGTAAAACATGGTGTATTTTCTGACTGTGTGTGTGTGTGCGTGTGTGTGTGCGTGTGTGTGTGTCCACCAGATGTGGGAGGTCCTGCAGACCCCATCGCTCCATCCATCATCATCCCCCCGAAGAACACAAGTGTTACCGTGGGGAGGAACGAAGCCATCATGGAGTGTGTTGCCAATGCCAGGTATTGGATCACCCCCTCTATACACACATAGACACACACACACACACACACACACACACACACACACAACAAAACGTTTGTTCATACAGACATTCGGCCGTTAGTGCGTATAGTGTGGATACTGTTCTTTACTACGTCAGCTCTTGAAGACGTTATGGTAGTAACTCTACTTTCGACATCCTTCCTTTTCACTTCTTCTTTCAAAGGCTTCGGTGTCGTGTCACACGACCATTCAGCTGCTCTCTGAATGCTACGTTTAGCGGAAACTCAAACACACTCTTTCCAAACATTGACATTGATGCCTCTTTCTTTCTCTCTCCTTTAGTTGCCTTTTCGCTCTCCTGCTTTACTTTCTGGGAGCGAGAGAGAAGCCACACAACACTTGAGTGTGATGATGGAAACGAACACCTTCACAGTCACCCGGCCTCTTTCTCCCCGTCCTTCCATTCTCCCTGCACCCCCCCCCCCCCCCCCCCCAGTTCTTTCTCTTGCCCCACGTCTTACAGCATTCGTTGTTGGTCTTCCTCCCGTTCTCCCTCAGACCGCTGGTGAAGATGAGCATCACGTGGAGGAAGGACGGGGTGGTGGTCTCCACAGGGATCCGGGACTTCGGCCGGCGCCTGGTGGTCAGCCTGCCGTCGGTCAGCGACAGCGGCTACTACGAGTGCGAGGCGTCGCTCCGCAGCAGCAGTGTGTCCGCCGTCTCCGCGGGGGCCTACCTCCACGTCCTGGGTACGCCGGTCGGGATCAAAACCCTCCAAGTGATCCCTTTTACTGGATGAACAGCTCAGAAGGCCTCACTGTCCCTGTAATGCGATACTTTAACAAGCCCACATCGTCGTGCAAGCTAGGAGATGAGGGATGCACTATATAAAAGCGCAAGTACCGATGTTAAATAAAGTTTTAACGAAGGAGGCAACATGAGCTTTGAGCCTAACCTTATTTTAGCACAAAATGCTTTTCTTGCCGATATATGCCTTTTATCACTACACTGCGTTTCAAGCTAAATGACTGTTTGTTAATGTTTTATCATGATCTTTGGCCTAAACCAAAGGCAACTCAAAGATGTGTACAGTTTTTTTTGTTTTTCTTTACTTTTCAGTTCATAAAAAGTACGATAACTCTCTAAAGTAATATTTTAACAAACCCAAATCGTTGGGCATATTCAAGGTCCATTTGGCTTACTTGTTTTTGCCTTTCTTGGGACTCTTCTCCGTCTTCTAACGAGTCAGCTCCACTGGGGCCGTGGAGCGTCGCGTTTAAGGAGCGGTCAGCTTTCGCATTCGGCTGTGAAACGCTGCCGTCATGATTGATGGAAGGTGGTCCACTGTCCGTTTTGCGGCACGTCCGATGGGCAAAAATAACTCAACTGCCTCAATTCTCGATGGCAAATGCCTCTTGAAAATTCTTTGGGAATTTTAATGTTGTAATGGCTTGAAGACTCCCCGTGGAGCCGGCTTGTTTGAAGTGATGCTGATGGCGACAGCGTCTCATCAATTTGTGTATGGATGAGCCTTCTCTGCATGTTGTTGGTGTTGTTCAGTCCTCTGCTCTGTTTTGCATTTGGTAGCGGCTCCCAATGTTTGACTCTCTTTTAGTGTTTCTGTGTTGCTACTGGATGTATTTTCCTGATTAACCAATTAGAGATGCATCTTTGCAGATTCTGCCCAACATGTCGTTAAGATTTCGGAGGTTTGGCACAGCTGTGATCCAAATGAACATTGAAACGCCCAAAATCTCTGAATTGCTGTATCTCTGTATTGCTATGTCTTTGTACTGCTATGTCTCAGCATTGTTTTGTCTCTGCATTGCTATGCAAAGGAGGCCGTTTGGTTGAGCTGGCCAAACGATGTTTCAGCCTTCGCTCTAGAGCGAATCAGTCATAGCTGCAGGACCATCCTATCAGTCTACTAATGGTTGTGCATCTAAATCTCTTCTGTCTTGTTTCTGATGGATGCTTTAACCGGCTTTGACTCTTAAATCCACGGGTGAGAAGCGATGAGGTGCTGAAGAGTAGGTCTCTACTGCCGCATTGCATAAACACGTGTGTTTGTTTGTGTTTACTGCACCGCAGAACACCCGATTTTCGTCAAAGAGCCTCCCACACACATTAGTGCAGAGATGGAGAAGGTGGTGGACATTCCCTGTCAAGCAAGAGGTCAGTCCTGTGTGTATGTGTGTGTGTGTGTGTGTGTGTGTATGTGTGTCTGCGTGTATATGCACTACCATGCATAGAATATGTGCGTATGCATGTACTCCGTCCATACGTAACAAAAGAGGCGAAAGATAAGGAAATAAAGACAGGAATCACAGACATGACATCATACCAAAAATTCAAAGTGAATGTCTAACGAGTGTCCCGTGATTGTAACGTGTGCGACCATGTCCCCCCAGGGTCCCCCCAGCCCGACATCGTGTGGTATAAGGACGCGGTTCCCATCAGCCCGGTGAAGACCCCCCGGTACCGCGTGCTGGTCGGGGGCAGCCTGCAGATCAACGGACTGCTGCCCGACGACACCGGCATGTTCCAGTGTTTCGCCCGCAACCTGGCGGGCGAGATCCAGACCAACACCTACCTGGCTGTTACCAGTACGTAGACTCCTCCGTCCTCCCCCTCTGTCTCTCTCTGTCTCTCGTTCTCTCTGTGTCTCTCTCTGTCTCTCGCTGTGTCTCTCGGTCTCTCTTGTTCTCTGTCTCTCTCTGTGTATCTCGTTCTCTCTCGTTCTCTCTCCGTTTCTCTCTCTGTCTCTCTTGTTCTCTCTCTGTTTTTCTCTGTCTCTCTTTGTCTCTCTCTGTCTCTCTATCTGTCATTCTCTCTCTGTCTCTCTCTGTCTCTCGTGTACTCTCTCTCTGTCTCTCTCTGTTGTCTCGTTCTCTCTGTCTCTCGTTCTCTCTGTCTCTCGTGTACTCTCTCTCTGTCTCTCTCTGTTGTCTCGTTCTCTCTGTCTCTCGTTCTCTCTCAGTCTCTCTCTGTCTCTCTGTCTCTCTCTGTCTCTCTCGTTCTTTCTCAAGATTCAACATGCCAACAGCTTTATTGGCAAGGAAAACAGACATTCACATTGCCAAAGCACAAAAAGTACAATAAGATACAACATAAGATACGAAGTAAGAATAATAATATTAACAGCACATTCTAAAACATCGCAAAAAATTCTCTCTCTCTCGCTCTCTCTCTCTCTCTTTCTCTCTGCATCACACAACATTTTTCTATTGTC
Organism: Lota lota; assembly: GCA_026745465.1. NCBI lineage: Eukaryota > Metazoa > Chordata > Actinopteri > Gadiformes > Lotidae > Lota > Lota lota. The sequence continues at coordinate 2,089,882 of JACYXH010000568.1, read as the reverse complement.
GCTTCTTCACTTGCTCTTTCTTACTATACTTTTTCTCTCTCTCTGTTCCTTTTTTCCATTCCCTATTCTGTTAAAGCTCTTGAATCCCTCAATCCTCAGATCGCCTCCAATCTTACCTGTTCCATCTCTGGCTGTCCTCTCCCTGCTTCTGCTGTGTCTACAGCGCCACAAGTCCAACTAGCCTGCCTCTCTCTCTTGTTCTCTCTCCCTCTCTCTCTCGCTCTCTCCCTTGCTCTCTCTCATAGTGACAGCTTTGTCACCTCAGATTCTTTGGCAATTATTGGCTATTTTGAGCGAATGGTCCAAGGAGCAGGAGTGATGGAGAGAGAGAGAGAGAGAGAGAGAGAGAGAGAGAGAGAGAGGGAGGGTGGGACGGAGGGAGGGAGGGACAGAGGGAGTGTTGACCGCGACCCTCCTCGTCACTTCTCTCCCACTTTCTCCCCCGAGCTGTCTCCCAGAATGAGGCCTGATGGCTCAGCCTTTTATCAAGTATATTAAGCTGCTGGGCCGCATCCTCTTTGTCCACCAAGAAGCTTCTCCACGTCTCTCGTTATTACCTCTGATTGTGTGAACGTGTGTGTGTGTTTGTGTGTGTTTGTTAGTGTTTGTGTGTGTGTGTGAGTCTTTGTGTGTGTGAGTGTGTGTCTTTGTGTGAGTGTGTGTGACTGTTAATGTGTGTGGGTGTGTGAGTGTGTGTGTGTGTGTGTGTGAGTTTGTGTGTGTGCGTGTGTGTGCGTGTGTGTATGATGGGTGGTGCAGGGTGGGGTGGAGGGTCGTGTGAGTGTGTGTCAACAATCGTCGACAAACTACATTCGGGGGGAGGGGGGAGCAGATACAAATGCATGTGTGTGTGTGTGCCAAAATGACCCCCTCCTGTTTGTTTTCTTTAATCTCTTCTCTTCCTTCTCCTCTTCCTCTTCCTCTTCCTCCCAGGTATTGCTCCGAACATCACCACGGGGCCCTCCGACAGCGCGGTCATCGACGGCATGTCGGTCATCCTGCACTGTGAGACGTCGGGCGCGCCCCGGCCCGCCATCACCTGGCAGAAAGGTGCTGGGGGGGGCTGACCATGGGGGGCCGCGAGGGTGGGACATTATGGTGCATTATGGTCCGTCCAATCTGAGATAAAAGCTTTTTCCTTTCCTTATTTCTTTTTGGGGGTGAGGTGAAAAACCACCGGATATTAGCACTTTATTCCATTTTCTTTCTGACTTTTCTGTCGTTTCATTTCTGATGTATCACTTAATCGGTAATTTATCATTCTCTTCTTCCCAATTTCCCTATATGTCCCTCTTTCTTTCTATTTAACTTTCTATTTATGGATTCAACATATCTGTCTACTTTTGACGATTTAGTGATTTATGGGACGCTTTGATCTAAAGTAACTTTTATCCAAAGCAAGGTCATCTAAAAGCAAGGATAGGTTTGGCTAGCCTCGACCATCCTTATATTCCCGTTTGCGTTTCTCAATGAAGAACAGTCTGGCCTGGCCTGGGAATGAATTGATTTCCGAATATGGCCACGGCCGTGGCCCAAAAAAACTCCAGCAAATCATAGTGAGGCTCATGCTGTCTGCACCCTTGCCTAAACCGATTGGAAGTAAAGCAAAAACATATTCTAATCTGAGAAAAGCCTTCAGTGCAGATTTCTGTTAATCTATTAACCTCGTTATTCGGGTTGTTTCAGATTAAACTGTTTTGATTGATCGGCTGAGTGCTTCCCTTTCTTCAGTGGGCAGACTGTGGCACCTCCGTGTTCACCATGAGCTGAAACTCCCTCCCCCGAGCCCTGATTGGTCCTAGTATTGGCCATATTTGTGAAAGGCTGCCAATGGGATCGAGGTCCGACCGATCAGCAGAGAGAAACAAAACGTGAACTTGCGAGATCGTTATGGTCTCACAAAGCTAAGGCGTGGCCATCTTGCTCAAGGATGTTGAAACACTGGAGATCGAACCCAGTCCCTTTCGGCCCTCCTGACCATAGCTGTGTTGTGCTCCGCAGGGGAGCGGGTTCTGGCCAGTGGTTCTGTCCAGCTGCCCAGGTTCACTCTGCTGGAGTCGGGCAGCCTGCTCATCAGCCCCTCCCACCTGTCGGACGCCGGCTCCTACACCTGCATGGCCAGCAACTCCAGGGGCATCGACGAGGCGGCCGCCGACCTGCTGGTCTGGGGTCAGAGTGGTTCTGTTGTTGCTAGAGCCCAAGATAGGACATTCACGTTGAATTATAAAGGCTCGTTAATATGTCGAGACGTTGTTCACAAGAAAACATGTTTGTAGAAAGTTTTCTGAAAAAATATTTTACCTGAATGTATTCTTCGATCAGGATTTATATACAGTATATCTATATCTATAGATATAGATATAGATACGGGAATTGGTAGATCAAATAGATAGATAGATAGATAGATAGATAGATAGATAGATAGATAGATAGATAGATAGATAGATAGAATAGAGTCAGGTAACTCTGAAACACTGTCTATAAGATAAGGTCCCAGTCTTGTCAAAACGGATTGTTCAGCGATATTTCTATATATATATAGAGAGAGAGAGAGAGTCACTCAGGGTAAAGTACTTTATATTCATGCACCGTCAGTGCGAATATGTCATCCTGTAGTCAAATGTAACTCAAGTGAAACACCGGGAGAGCAGATCAGCGAAGCTAGCAGGCCGTAGACAACGGGGGAGGCTGGATTAACCATGCTAAGAGCGTTCCAGGTGGGTGACCTCACAGCTTGTCGCCCGCAGCGAGGACCCGGATCACCAGACCGCCCCAGGACCAGAGCGTCATCAAAGGCACCAAGGCCGTCATGAGCTGCGGCGTGACCCACGACCCCAGCGTCACCATACGGTAGGCGCCAGGATGGTTTGGGGGGGGGGGGGGGGGGGGGGGCTGGTGGAGGCTTCAGCGTTCCCATATTTTCTTATTTTCTTATTGTTGTGGGTGTTTGTGCCTCCGTGTACAACACAGGGAAGAAGTAGGTTAAAAGAGAGTGCTAAAGAACCGTTAACACTTCATTAACCATTCATTATCTTTGGTTCATGCGGTAATAAGCATTAATTAACAGTTAATAAACTGTTGACTAATGGTCTAGTAATCATTTACTAATGGTGTTCATGTTTACTAAAGTAATGGTGTTCATGTTGACTAAGGTAATAGTGTTCATGTTACTAAGGTAATGGTGTTCATGTTAACCCTAACCCAACACTATGCTAATACTATATAATGATACTTATTACTAATAAACTAGTTAACTGAATTAACTAATGTTAATAAATGGTTAATTAATGTACCCTTATTGCAAAGTGTTACCAACGAATCAAACCAAAATGGTCGATAATACAGCTTTTCCTAAAATAATAATATTTCTTTATTTATTTAACTTTTTAATTTAGTTCGGTCACTTTCTTTGTTGCTGTGGCTGATCATTTGGTGTGTGGCGTTTGCTCTTTTTTTTTTCTTTTTTTTTTAAGTGTTGATGCATTCCAATTTAACATACAAATTGGTATCTCAACATTGTATTTAATTAGTTTGTGTGTATTCTTCCCGGGATCCTTCGTGTGTTTACCCGCCCTAACTTGACCTCCTAAGGGATGGTATTGAAAATCTAATTGTCAATTTGAAGAATTTGTCAGTGCCTACCTTCTACCCTCACACACACACGCACACACGTGCACACAGACACACACATAAACACATACACGCACACACTCTGCACCTCTCCCTATCGTTGTGGAGACAATCTTGATTGTGATAGAGTGTGCCTACATGTGTCTGTCTCATTGGGAGAGGAATGAGGTCTGTGGGGCCCAGTGATTAGAGTGGCTGTCACCTGTGGGCCCCATTGCATTGATCCGACGGTGGCGTAAACAGATGAATATGTAAACAGAGTAATAACTTCAGACAGCGCCTTTAATTAAACACAGCACAGAGGAGATTAGCTGGAGAGGCCCAAACAGTCGCAATTAATCACAGCAGCTTCTGGTTCCCGCTTACCGTCTGTGTGTGTGTGTGTGTGTGTGTGTGTGTGTGTGTGTGTGTGTGTGTGTGTGTGTGTGTGTGTGCGTGTGCGTGTGTTTGCTGTGTGCCTGCATGTGTGTGTGTGCATATGTGCATGTGTGTGTGTGTGTGTGTGTTTGCTTTAGTCCTTTAGAGGAGGCTATTTTGCGTGTGGAGGAGATTGAAATCGCTCTGGGTTTGAACAACTTTTTATTGTTGCCAATGCCTTCATTGTTTTGATATTTGGAAGTAACAGCTAGATTTACTGCCACGCCATTTGCCAACTTTGAATATACGTGTGTTTGTGTTGCGTGTGAGTATGTGTGTGAACGTGTGTGTGTGTGTGTGTGTGTGTGTGTGTTTGTGTGTGTTGTGGCAACCCGGCTCCCTGAGTGGCCCGCCTTCCCCCAGTGAATACAAAAGCACCGTTCTATTTTAGCCGTATCGGCTCTTTTATTCAAAGTCAAAGAAAAACGTTGGGCCGTGCCCAAGCCAAAACAAACGGTGTCGTGGCTCCGTCGATACGGGGAAACCTCCGGGTAGTGGTCCGCTGGTCCGCTGGTCCGCTGGTCCACTGGTCCGCTCCGGAAACGGGGGGGGGGGGGGGGAGACGGGAGACGTGCTCGGTCAGCGAGTCGTCCCTCTCGACTCGGCTCCGTGTCCGTCGGGCTTCAGGCCGGCGTTCTCCCTCCCCGAACCGACGATATTCACGCCGGCGTCTTTCACGTTGACTCACAGACTCACGAGCCCTCCCCCGCGCGCCCCCGCGTCTGCTACTCCTCCTGCTCTTCTCTCGCAGGTGTTCCTTGTAGCCTTGAGTGCCCCACTCAGCGCTAATGGGTTCAGGTGTGCGATCTCGGGGAGAGCGGCGGTAAACCCCCTTCTACCACCGCTCCCCTGAGCCGCCTGGGGCGCTGCGCTGGAGCCGGGTTGCCACAGTGTGTGTGTGTGTGTGTGTGTGTGTGTGTGTTTGTTTGTGTGTGTGTTGTGGGTGTATATCCTGGGGGCTGGGCAGGGTAGTATAGTAGCTGGGGTATTTGACTCCCAATAGGAAGGCTTCGGTCCTTGGATCCCCGTGATCACAGCCCACCACCTGTAGGCCTCCTAGAGTAGGACGCCTACCGGTGACCTCCACCGTAACGCCGTGAAGACAAACGCCGTGAAGACAAACGCCGTGAAGACAAACGCCGTGAAGACAAACGCCGTGAGGACAAACGCCGTGAGGACAAACGCCGTGAAGACAAACACCGTGAAGACAAACGCCGTGAGGACAAACGCCATGAGAACAAACGCCGTGAGAACAAACGCCGTGAAGACAAACGCCGTGAAGACAAACGCCGTGAAGACAAACGCCGTGAGGACAAACGCCGTGAGGACAAACGCCGTGAGGACAAACGCCGTGAGGACAAACGCCGTGAAGACAAACGCCGTGAGGACAAACGCTGTGAGGACAAACGCCGAGAAGACAAACGCCGTGAAGACAAACGCCGTGAAGACAAACGCCGTGAAGACAAACGCCGTGAAGACAAAACAACGTCTTGATGAATGCAAAAATAGCAAATGGCCGTCACTCAGCAGCACACACCCACCCGGTCCTCCGTGCCCAGGCGTGTGCGTGATGTCTGCGTCACGCCCCGCCGGCGCGCGTGACTGCATGACGCTCATCTTAAACCCCCCCCCCCCTCCGCGGCAGGTACGTGTGGGAGAAGACGGGCGCACTGATCGACGTCAACGCATCGGCCCGGCTGCGGCAGGACCCCGACGGGACGCTGCACATCGCCCAGACCTGGTCCGGGGACATCGGGACCTACACCTGCAGGGTGACGTCCCTGGGGGGCAACGACTCGCGCAGCGCCCACCTCAGAGTCAGGTGAGCCCCGCTGGACCCCCGAGCCTCCTCCTGGTGCTGTTTGGACCTGGTGTGCTGGTCGTTCTTTCTGACCTTTTGCTCTCTCGCACTTTCTCTCTCCCTCTCACTCTCTGCCTCCCACTCACTCCCATCACGCACACGTGCGTTGCACGCGCACACACACACACATGCACACACACACACACACTGTTACACACACACTAACACACCGTTAAACACACACACACCATTACACACAAACACACACACCGTGACACACACACCAATACATTGTTAAACTCACACACACCGTTAAACACACACACACACACACACACACCGTTAAACACACACACACCATTACACACACACACTTACATACACACACACACACACACACCGTTACACACACACACCGTGACATACACCAACACACCGTTACACACACACACCATTACACACACACACACTTACACACACACACACACACACCGTTACACACACACACGCCGTGACATACACCAACACACCGTTACACCCACCCACCGTTACACAACAACAATACCCCCCCCCCCCCCCCACCCACACACCCAACCACCCTTGCAGGCAGCTGCCCCATGCCCCGGAGAACCCCCTGGCGGCGCTCAGCGCGGCGGAGCGGAGGACGGTCAACCTGACGTGGGCGCCGGCCTTCGATGGCAACAGCCCTTTGATCCGCTACATCCTGGAAGTCTCGGAGAACAGTGAGTGGTTTGGCCTCTGCCCGCTGAATGCTGAGTGCTGCTCTAATGACGCGGCTGGTATTTGTCAGGAGCAATCACAATCTACAGACGGGCGCCTGCCGATGCAAGGCCGCGTGGGCGGCGGGTCGCGGCGGAGTTCACTCGCTACGATGCCGCGGGGCTGGACCGCCGAAAGGACAGAGAGGAGAGAAGAATAGGGACGACAAGATTGGACTCTCTTTTCTGTGCTAATGCCTTTTCTCTTTGTTGTCTGTGTCAGTTATCTGACTATCGGTCTTTGTGGCTGTCTGTCTATCCGTCTATCTCTCTGTTTGTTTTTCACTGTCTTATTATTATTATTATTTCTGTCGGTATTGCTGTCTATATTACAATGCTTTCTCTCTATATTGCTGTCTCTATATTACTTTGCTGTCTGTCTGTCTGTATTGCTGTCTCTATATTTTAATGCTTTCTCTCTATATTGCTGTCTCTATATGACATTGCTGTCTGTCTATCTGTCTGTCTGTATTGCTGTCTCTATATTTTAATGCTGTCTCTATATTGCTGTCTCTCTATATTACATTGCTGTCTGTCTGTCTGTCTGTATTGCTGTCTCTATATTTTAATGCTGTCTATATTGCTGTCTCTATATTACATTGCTGTCTGTCTGTCTGTCTGTCTGTCTGTATTGCTGTCTCTACATTTCAATGCTGTCTCTAAATTGCTGTTTCTCTATATTACGTTTCTGTCTGCTGTCTCTATATTTTAATGCTGTCTCTACATTGCTGTCTCTATATTTCACTGCTGTCTGTCCGTCTATATCACTGTCTGTCTGTATTTCACTGCTGTCTGTCTGTCTATATTGCTCTCCATCTATCTATATTGCTGTCTGTCTGTCTGTCTAGATTGCTCTCATCTATCTATATTGCTGTCCGTCTGTCTGTCTATATTGCCCTCCGTCTATCTATATTGCTGTCTGTCCGTCTGTCTCAGACGCTCCGTGGACGGTGCTGCTGGCCAACATCGAGCCAGAGGCGGTGGGGGTGACGGTGGGGGGCCTCATCCCAGCCCGCTCCTACCAGTTCAGGCTGTGTGCCGTCAACGACGTGGGCCGGGGCCAGTTCAGCAAGGAGACGGACCGGTAGGCTCCCACCACGTCCCACTGCTCCACTGTTGTGTGCGTGTGTGCGCACGCGCCCGTGTGTGCGTGCGTGTGCGTGCGTGCGCGATGCAGAGCTGGATGCGATCGACTGCTGTTTCTTAATGCGAGGGCGGTTCTTTTTTGACGACTGGGTGAAAGACGGTGACGCTCCAGGAACTAAGTGTACCACCCCCCCGCGCCCCCCCAGCCACTCTCCCCCCCCCCCCCCCCCCCCCACCCGCGAGTCCCACGCTTGTTTTCCAATGCGGTCGTCACTCCTCCTTAAGGAATGAATCAGACATGAACCGGTTGCCTTTGTTTCGCTTTTTTAACAGATACATCTTTTTTTTCCCCCCCCTCTCGTTCCGAAGAGGTAACTGGATGAGGGAAAATTTTATTTTTTGAAGTGATGATGGATGCGCTGAACCCGGCGTCATCTCCCCCCCCCCCCCCCCCCCCCCTCTTCCAATCTTTCTTCTCTGTCGCATTATCTCCAACTAACTGCCTCCACCGCACTTCAAGATGTAGAACTGAGGGTGCCGGCGCGTTGCAGCTCCACACTGACCTACATCTCAAGTTAAAGTTCTCGCCTAACGTGATGAGACGCTATCAATCACACACTCGCTCCCACGCGCGCACGCACGCGCACACACAGATGCACACAAACAGGGGTAGGAAAACATGACAAAAAAAACTCAAAGAAATAGGAATACGTTCCAGAGCCATTCACTAACCCGTCTCCTCACCTCCAGTTATTATCACTCATACAGTGACTTTTCTTTCTGAATAATTCCCACAAACAAAGAAATAACTCTGACACACTGCATGCTACCCCATGCAATCCCTCTGGCGCGCTCCCAGTTGAAGGAGCCAGGACTAGGGCTCACCACAGGGGGTGCCCCTGTATTCTCAGCAGCAGGCCCCGCTTTGAGCATAAACACCAGCCTTCATCTGCCGTAGACAAAGCACCACGAAAAACATTGTCAAGTTAAACCAACTGGAGGGAGATGCCACTGATTGATTTCCATGCCTCTCTCTCGCTCTCTCTATCTCTCTGTCTGTCTCTCTCTCGCCCTCTCCCTATCTCAGTCTCGCTTTCTGTCTCTCTCCCTCTTAATATCCCTCACTCTCGCATTCTTGGTCTATCTCTTTTCTTCCGTGTGTGTGTGTGTGTGTATCAATCTCTCACACGTCTTTCTCTGTTCTTTCTCTCTTTCTATCTCACACACACACACTCTGTCTCTCTCTGTGTCTCTGTGTCTCCCTTTCTGGCCTTGGTCTTGCTCATATTGTTCTTTTTTTTTATTCTCTCTCGCTCTCTCTCTCTCTCTGTCTGTCTGTCTCTCTCTCTCTCTCTGTTGCTCCCCTCCCATTGTCTCGGTTGCGCTGGCCCATTTTCATGAGGCCCGTTTCATCCTTGTCATGCTACATGCAACCGGTCTCCTCCGAGGACCGAATCACACGCCGTTTCCCCAGCAGCAGCCAGACTCTGGCTCTCCGGATCAAGACTTTGAGCTCGGCGCTGACAATACAATACCAACAAAAGAAAAAAAAACGGCGCCACTCTTTCACCGCGTGTCTGCTCCTATGATGAAATGACATGGAAATATGCAGAAACGACCAGCATTATTAATGCACATCTTCACTTTTCCTCCATTTATTTCCTTCCTTCCACCCACTCTATTCCACATCATCTCCCCCTCCTCCTCCTCCTCCTCCTCCTCCTCCTCCTCCTCTTCCTCTTCCTCAGACTCTCCCTTCCTGAAGAGCCCCCCAGCGCCCCCCCTCAGACTGTCATTGCCAGCGGCCGCACCAACCAGTCCATCATGATCCAGTGGCAGCCCCCCCCAGAGAGCCATCAGAACGGACCCCTGCAGGGGTACATCATCCGGTAAGAGACAACACAACGCCTGGCTAATTCCCCTTCCACCCCCCGCCCCCACCCCCCCCCCCCCCCGCTCCCCAAAATACAGAACAAAGAATGGAGAGAAGAGGGCTGCAGTGCGTGGCCTCTCACATCCACATCCAGTGCAGCGTGGATAATACATCTCACACATGAAGCAGGTCCCTTCCCTCCATTGTTATGCCCATTTCCTCTGCTCTCCGGCTTTCAACTGCTGGCTGGCTGGCTGGCTGGCTGGCTGGCTGGCTGGCTGGCTGGCTGGCTGGCAGGGGGGAATAATTGGGTCCAATTAAATCTCCTCAAGCACCGAGTTTAATTATTCCTTTTTTGAACCAAAGAAGAAGAAAAAAGATAAATGCTCTTTAATCAGTTGAAATCACTGTGTGTGTTCAAAGATATGCAACTCATGTTCCTCACCTCCTCTTGTCTGGTTCCCCTATCTTGTCTCGTCTTATTTTACCCCGGGTGGGTTTTGGGGTTGGGCGGGGGTCTCTTCAGATACTGTCTGTCGGGGCTCCCGGTGGACTGTCAGATGAAGAACCTGACCAACCCGGACCAGACCACCCTGCTCCTGGAGGACCTGATCATCTGGACCAACTATGAGATCGAGGTGGCCGCCTACAACGGAGCGGGCCGGGGGGTCTACAGCCACAAGGTCACTGAGTGGACCCTGCAAGGAGGTGGGGGTCCGCACACACACACACACGCACACGTGGAGACACACACACATGTATGCACACACACACATACGGATGCACAACGCATGCACACACACACGGACACACACATGCACACACACACACACACACGCACACATACATGTATGCACACACACGTAAGCACGCACAAACACATGCACTCCCACAAACAGATGCAGACAGATACAAGCAGACACACATACACCCACACATACAGACACACATACACACATGTTTTAAATGAGGATCAAAAGGACAGGAAGTGGTCTGTCTAAACCCCTGGCCACAATTTGCATGCAAATATATTGGGAGGTAGAGGAGGAGGAGGAGGAAGAATGGCAATTAGTCTTGTTTGGTGGACAGGGGTGGAAGTAATTTCTGAAATAGAGGGGATCAACAATTGCCTACTTGTTGCCAAAACTTCCATATTTTACCCCTTTTTTTCCAAGCATAACAATAAGATATCTTGAGATAGAATACCAAACGCTATACGGTTTGGCGAGGAAAATGGAGAGCCTTCTGATTGTATCAACTTTAGGAAAATAATTAAATAAGCTACTTCATGAACTGAACTTCCTTTAATGAATAAGTGTATAGCAGCCCATATGTTGTGCTTCACACAGGATTCATTTTCATGGGTTTACTTAGTCTGGAAACCAAACGGTTCAGCAGGTACTAGTTCAGAACTATTTGTGTACCGCGACATAGCTCTTATAGGTACAAATGTGTCAGGACGCCGAACACAACACAAAGAGACGTCTGTCTTCTTGCGCTCTCATCACATTTTAAAATCCAATCTATACATCGTCTTCGTCGGCGAACAATCACCACCACTGTGTTTCATTATTTACACTGTTTTTCATTCACGACCAATTCACGAGTTAAACACAACAGCCCCAAATGTAGTATATACATAATGTATACATGGAGTTAATAATATATGCATATACAATCAGCCACCATTAACAAAAGCCCTGCCTGTCTGTGCTTCATTACATACATATATACAAACCAAGGGCCATGTTGTCCCTGGGTATTTCCTGTGTTGTGCTGCGGACCCATTACCTACATTAGGCTCTGCATCCCACCTGCCTGTAGCCCCGGGCAACTCACCCACACTGCAGCTTGACTGGCCAGCTCAGTCAGAGTGAAAAGGCTTTAATGTGAATCACACCCCCTGACAGGCCTGGTGAGAAAGTGCCACCTCTTTCACTCTGAAATGTCAACCTCAAAAGATCGCTCTATATCTCTTTCCCTTTCTCCCCCCCCCCCTTCTCTCTTTCTCTTTCTGTCTATACCTCTCCCTTTCACCCCCATCCCTCCCTCTCTCTGTCTCTTTTTCTGTCTCTCTCTCTATCTTTGTCCCTCTCTCCCTCTTTCTCTGTATGTGTTTATCTCTTCTTTTCTCTCTCTCTCCCCTTTTTGTCTGTCTCTCTGTTGCTCTCTTTATCTCTTTGTATATGTCTCTCTCTCTCTCCTTCCCTCTCTGTCTCTGTCTCTGTCTCTGTCTCTCTCTCTGTCTCTCTCTCTCTCTCTCTCTCTCTCTCTCTCTCTCTCTCTCTCTCTCTCTCTCTCTCTCTCTCTCTCTCTCTCTCTCTCTCTCTCGCTCGCTCAGTGCCCACTGTGCCGCCAGGTAATGTCCATGCTGAAGCAGTCAACTCCACCACAGTGCGCTGTTCCTGGAGCGCCCCGAGCCCCCAGTTCATCAACGGCATCAACCAGGGCTACAAGGTGAGAGCCCCGCACCCCTTTCTGTCCCACAGTGCCCTCTAGTGGCCGGGAACAAACAAGCAGGTCATCGCCCGCCTCCTACACATCCTAACAAGCAGGTCCATTAATCTTCTATGGTCTGTCTTCCATTACCCCTCCCCCACACACCGAGCATACACTATATAAAGCACTTTGGGACTTTTGAAAATGTAATGAATTATTATTGTTATTAATATTATTAGTATTATTATTAAGTCTCCAGTGTGATGGGGAGTTGCAGTGGGAAAAAAAATGAACAAATGAGAGGGAAATCCTTTCAAATGAAAGATTGTCACACAACGTGATGTGCGGTCTGTTGTCTGTCTCCCCAGCTGTTGGCGTGGGAACCGGGCCGCCTGGACGCGGTGACGGTGGTGGCGGCGCGGCCCAACTTCCAGGACAGCGTTCACGTGGGCTACGTCTCGGGCCTGAAGAAGTACACCGAGTACTACCTCTCCGTGCTGTGCTTCACCACGCCGGGGGACGGGCCACGAAGCCCACCGCAACGCCTGCGCACCCACGAAGACAGTCAGTGTTATTATTATATAGATAGATACATTATTAGTATTATTATTAAGTATCATGTTGGCGCTAAACGTTAAGTGGTATCATGAAGACAGTCAGTGTTATTATTATAAATATATATGTATTATTATTATTATGTATTATGTTGAAGGGATACTTCAAGTTTTACCACAAAGACAGTCAGTGTTATTATTATAAATACATACATGTAATTATTGTTATTATGTATCATGTTGGCGCTAAACGTTAAGTGGTATCATGAAGACAGTCAGTGTTATTATTATAAATATATATATGTAATTATTGTTATTATGTATCATGTCGGCGCTAAACGTTAAGTGGTATCATGAAGACAGTCAGTGTTATTATTATAAATATAAATTATTATGTATTATATTGGAGGGAAACATCTAGTGGTATCACGAAGACAGTCAGTGTTATATATATATATATACAGTATATATACATTATTATTATGTATCATGTTGGACATAAACGTTTAGTGTTATTATGAAGACAGTGTTATTATTATATTTATGTAGATATAATATTTAACTATGTATTGTGTTGGAGGATAACGTTTAGTGTTGTTAGTATTGATTACTATCAGTCATTTAGAAGAGGGTTTTTTTCCGAAGGGTCTTACAGTGAATAAAGGTACAATCCTACATTTACATTCAGGACAAGGTAGGGCTTTAGTCATCTTATGTACAGGTAGACCTGATAGATTGGGGATCGAACCTAGTACCTTTTGGCTGGGAGTAGACACCCTAGCTAGTCCTTCCCAACCAAAAAGTTACCATGGGGGATGATGTGTCTGATGTAACGCATGCACTGGTGTGGAAGGCTGGGACTCATTTAGCGACTTGAATGTCTTTGTTCTGTTTGTCTCAGTCCCTGGTGCGGTTGGACACCTGAGTTTTACTGACATCTTGGACACCTCCCTGAAGGTCAGCTGGAAAGAGCCGCAGGAAAAGAACGGCCTACTCACAGGTAGCAACCGCCTTTACAACATGAGACAAACCGGCATCCATGTTGCTTTTCTACTTGCTATAAGTTAAAAAAACATTAGTCAAACTGTGAAGACTTGACATGCTTTTTTAAACATGGGGCTAATCGACGTGTTATCCGATACGATGCCTCTGATAGGCTACCGCATCTCGTGGGAGGAGTTCAACAGGACCAACACCAGGGTGACCCACTACCTGCCCAACCTGACTCAGGACTACAGGGTGACGGGACTCACGGCCCTCACCACCTACACCATCCAGGTGGCCGGGATGACCTCCAAGGGCCAAGGCCAGCTCTCCTCCTCCACCATCTCCTCTGGCGTGCCTCCAGGTCGGCCGTTTCATCACGCTTACGCCGTTCCTTCTCCTCACCCTCTCTTCCTTCCCTGGGACTCTACAATGGGATTTAGCCGGGTCATAATGCTCAATGAGATCTGGGATGAAATCGTTTGACTTCTTTTGAAGTATGCTTTCCTCCTACACTGCACCGCCCTAATCCCTCCATCACCCCTCTCCTCAGAGATGCCTGGTCCTCCAACCAACATGGCCATCTCCAACATCGGCCCTCGCTCCGTCACCTTGCAGTTCAAACCGGGCTACGACGGGAAGACCTCCATCTCCCGCTGGCAGGTGGAGGCCCAGGTACCACGTCGGCTCGGCTGATCTCATCACTAAATAGCTCTTCTGGTATTGGTTGGAGAGCAGGGAGAGTACATGTTGGTTGTTGTTGTCTCCAGGTTGGAATCATCGGAGACAACGAGGAGTGGCTGCTGGTCCACCAGCTGGTGAATGAACCAGACGCAAGGTCAATGGAGGTCATAGACCTGAACCCCTACACCTTCTACAGGTAGACACACGCTCACACACACACACACACACACACACACACTAAATATACACACGTAATACACACACGCTACATATACACACTGAATACACACACATTCACACACACGCACTAAATATACTCTGAATACGCAGATTCAGATTCAGACAACTTTATTTATCCCAAGAAGGGCAACTCATTTGCAGCTTATCCAGTCCATACACATGACCTAAAACACACACACACATGTACTCAATAGACACTCAGTACACACACACCCACGCACACACACACACAACCCAATATCCATCCATACACCCCCTCTCAGCAGCAGATCCCTCTGATGACTTGTGACTAAGGCTACGTTGCTCCCCACCGGCCAGGTTCCGCATGCGCCAGGTGAACATCGTGGGAACCAGCCTGCCCAGCCAGCCCTCCAGGAAGATCCAGACCCTGCAGGCCCCCCCAGACATCTCTCCCGCCAACGTCACCCTGCGCACCGCCAGCGAGACCAGTCTCTGGCTGCGATGGGTGGTGCGTATGCCCTGGCTGTGGCAAAGTCTTTTCATAGTAAAGTTGTTTTTAATTTGACTGGTAACAATGCCAGTAGCGCTTATAATGGCTAAATATAACACTGGGGAACAGATTTTGTGTTGTTGTTTTATTTCCAAATATATTCAGGTGGTTAATTACCTTTTTAGAGACACAATGATGGTTGCGTCATCACACATTTTACAAGGTAGCATGTGTTGGTGGCTTGGTGCCCAGTGAGAGTAGTGGCTAGACAGTATTTCTAACCATGTTTGAACTTTGCGTTGGTTGACACTGTTCAAATTGGCGGCGCCTTGCTGTGTTTTGAGGCTGTCAAGTGGCAGGATTGTTCAACTTACAGCGTCGCTCTGAGCTGCTTCGAACAGCAGCGCACGGCGTTGTGTGTTTGTGTGAAGTGGAAGGAAAACACCCATTTTGTATTCTAAACAGCTAGCTAGTAAGATTGCTAACGTTTGCGCCACGATGTAATTTAATTTGTGTTCAAGAATTTGATCAGTTCTGTGGCAGACAGAGAGAAAGTGCCCACCAGAAAATACATTTTGTTGACGTTGTTTTTCCAATTTCGAAATCGGCTGAGTTCCAAAATGCTCCTACGTTGAGGTCTCTGTTAAAAGAGATGCACAACCCCAATGAGACGTCCCTGAGTAAGTGAAGGTTAAATCAATACATCTCTTTTCCTAATGAATTCATTTCTATTTGGATCACAAGTACTTGATCATTTGATCAGGCACTTCTGGGCTGTTCACTTTACATTGAGACGGTGAGGTTGAATGCAATTCATCCATATTTGTAAAACGTCCTACATTATGTAGTGCGGAGAAGGATGTGGTTCATCACTATTCATCACAATCCATGGGGTTCATTTTTTAAATCGCTTCCAGTAACTGGAAGCCCTGGTTTATCCAAAACAGCGTGAAATAAGCGTTTGTGCTGGACCCCACAAGCGAACGCGCTCAACCAGAAACAAAAGGATCTCCGATAATGGACTCCTAATGTCCCCCCCCCCATCCCCCATCCCCCACAGCCTTTGCCGGAGTGGGAGTACAATGGCAACCCAGAGCTAGTTGGATACCGGGTGCAGTACTCGCGGGCCGGGACCAAAGGGGGGGTCCTATCGCACCTCATCCTGGACCGCCTGGAGCGGGAGTTCACCATCGAGGACCTGGAGGAGTGGACACAGTACGAGGTCAAAGTTCAGGCGGTCAACGGCATCGGCTCGGGGCCCTGGAGCCAAGCGGTCCACGGCAGAACCAGGGAGTCCGGTGAGGAGCTTATACACACTGCTTACTATTGCTCCCCCACTGGACTGACTGCTTACAGACCAGTAGGTTATAATAAATACACACTGCTTACTATTGCTCCCCCACTGGACTGACTGCTTACAGACCAGTAGGTTATAATAAATACACACTACGTACTATTGCTCCCCCACTGGACTGACTGCTTACAGACCAGTAGGTTATAATAAATACTCACTGCTTACTATTGCTCCCCCACTGGACTGACTGCTTACAGACCAGAAGGTTATAATAAATACACACTACGTACTATTGCTCCCCCACTGGACTGACTGCTTACAGACCAGTAGGTTATAATAAATACTCACTGCTTACTATTGCTCCCCCACTGGACTGACTGCTTACAGACCAGTAGGTTATAATAAATACTCACTGCTTACTATTGCTCCCCCACTGGACTGACTGCTTACAGACCAGTAGGTTATAATAAATACACACTGCTTACTATTGCTCCCCCACTGGACTGACTAATGCACTGACTGATTATCATCTATGTCTGGGTTTTGAGTTGCTAGGTCATTATAAAAGATAAGCAAAGTAGGAAATGAGCTTGGAACTAGTGGCTTCATGGCAAGACTTTATGTCTGAGTTTGTGTATTTGCACATTTATTAAAACCGGTCAATGAATGAACAATTTACATCTGAAAAAGTGTCAACGCAAACACAAACACTCCTCTGCGATACCCACAGGTTTCTGCAATAGGATGAGCACAGGGAATACAATGATAACGGAAAAGATGACACAATGTATTTGCAAGAGACTAAAAGACTAATAGTACTACTGCTGTGTTTGCCTACTTCCATCCATTCAAAACTTTTTTTTTTTTTTTTTATCAAATTACGGATTAAGATAACCAAACACGCCCACAAATGATCAGTAAGTCCCTTCATAGAAAGCGGCCCAGTGTGACTCGGGACATGCACGAATACAGAACCTTGTTCGGACCGCTGACCTTTGCCCTTTGCGATGCAGTGCCGTCCTGCGGTCCCACCAACGTGTCGGCCTTCGCCACCACCTCCAGCAGCATCCTGGTGCGCTGGGGGGACGTCCCGCAGCCCGACCGCAACGGACTCATCCTCGGTTACAAGGTCGGCCCCCACAGTAACCATGACAACCCCCTCCAAGCTTCTTCCGTCTTAAGGCTTTAAATAGGACATGTTTCAATTGATTCAAAAATCCATTATTGTGCGTTGGTTTGCAACACCTGACAATACCAATAAACACAACAGACGCTTATTCAAAGTGCAGACACTCTTGACAGCCTGAAATGAAGTACAATTTTGTACCCAAATATCAAACCTCTCTCTATCAAACCGCCTTGTCAAACAACAAGAACAAGAAGAAGCACAGTTTGATGGTGTAGCGAGGCGGCACGATTGGAAAAAAAATGAAACGAGAAATGAGAAACATTTTGATTTCCCTTCAATCTTCTGGGACTACTAGTTTTGTGCTTGTCCTTCCAGGTGGTCTACAAGGAGAAGGACTCAGACAGAGCGCCCAGGCTCCTGGGCGGTGGAGGGCAACACCAGCCACAGCATCCAGCTCAGCTCGCTGGGCAAGTACGTCCTCTATGAGATCCAGGTGCTGGCCTTCACCCGCATCGGAGACGGCCGGACCAGCACCCCTTCCATCCTGGAGCGCACCCTGGATGACGGTATGAAACAGAACACCCTGCAGCCAAAAGAATAACATGAACCAATCCTCAGCCTGTTGGTGATTCAGGTTTCCTCCGAAGAAGAAGTCAGCGTACTTCCTGTGGAAAATAAGTTCTGTGAGGTTTGCGAGAACAATATAAAGAAATGACCAAACCCGTACCTCGCCAAACAAATTGTGTGTGAAAAGTCAGAAACGCAAGCCAGGCGTTATTTATTTTGATCTGATCTCCCCGTCTCCATGGAGACTGGTATTGACTAATCGGTTCAGATCAGGTTCAGTGACCAAAACGAAACCGCACTGCGTAGAAAAACAAGTTTATCTGCAAAGGACTGTCTCGGCCAGCCCAAATAAAATCCACTTCTTTTGAAGTATGCTGGACGCTTTAGTGCCTCTTACCCTTAATCTTGAGCCATCTGAAGTGCAAACACTCAAGATTTCGGGATCTGAGCCTGTGTTGGTTCTAATGTTTAGTTATTGTCTTGCGTGTGTCACAGTGCCCGGGCCCCCAGTGGGCATCCTGTTTCCCGAGGTGCGGACCACATCTGTCAGGCTCATCTGGCAACCTCCTGCCCAGCCCAACGGCATCATACTGGGTGGGTACACACTATCCATCTTGGGTCCTCTTTCATTATCTCGTATCAACCGCACAATCTCAACCCGGTTGAGCAACGATCGGTGCTCTGATCGTCTGATCTTTGGAAAGATAACATGCAGCAGTCATCACACACATTGTATCGCAGTTTCCCCCCCCCCCCCCCCCCCCCCCCCCCATACACACACACACACACACACACAAACCTTCCCTGTCACCTGTCGCCCACAAACACATGATCAAGATCTTATGAACGGTTTAGAGTTTGATGGAAAGCTAACTTCCCTCTTGTCGCCCGCCAGCCTATCAGATCACCTACAGACGGAACTCTTCCAGCAGCAACGCGGCCACCGTGGACGTGCTGAGCCCCAGCGCCCGGCAGTACACGGCCAGCGGCCTGAAGCCGGAGCTGGTCTACGTCTTCCGGCTGACCGCCCAGACGCGCAAGGGCTGGGGGGAGGCGGCCGAGGCGCTGGTCGTCACCACGGAGAAGAGAGGCAAGTGGAGGAAACCGAAGCTTTCCTGCAATGAACTTTCTGAATTATTAACCAGCCATTTGGATTTAGGGACTGACGAAAGTGTGTGTGTGTGTGTGTGTGTGTTTTGTGTGTGTGTGAGTGAGCGTGTGTGTGTGTATGTGTGTGTGTGTGTGTGTGTGTGTGTGTGTGCGTGCATGCGTGTGTGTATGTGCGTGCATGTGCATGCATATGTGTGTGAGTGAGCGTGTGTGTGCGTGTGTGTGTGTGTGTGTGTGTGTGTGTGTGTGTGTGTGTGCGTGTGTGTGTCCTTCAGCCCGACCGCAGCCCACCAGCCGACCCACTGTGCCACAAGAGGAAGTCCAGCCTCGCCGAGTGCTGTTGTCATGGGAACCGGGCAGCGATGGCCTTTCTCCAGTCCGCTACTACACAGTCCAGTATCGCGAGCTGCCAGACAGTAATTGGACGGTCCACTCTGCATCAGTTAACCATGAAGCCAGCTCCTACATGGTGGACAGGTAAAACAAAAAGCTACAAAAAAAACACCCGAGGCTAATGACTGCTCTATTATGAATAGAGTGGCGCTCAAATGGAATCAGTGTTCAGAATCCTACAAGGTTAAAAGAGAGAAAGAAAAAAGGAAGTTTTACACTTAACTTTTCTCTTAACTGCAGGTTGAAGCCCTTCACTTCATATCAGTTTCGAGTGAAAGCCACCAACGACATCGGGGACAGTGAATACAGCCCTGACAGTGAGGCTGTCACCACACTACAGGATGGTAGGAGGCACCGCCACACAAACGCTTCTCTTTTCACTATTTTCTTATTTGTTTTCTTTTGCATTACTGGAGTTCAACCATGTCGTATTAAGAATTCAACACCCCCCCACCCCCCACTCCCATTGTTGTATTAATAGCAAATGTCAAGCAGATGACAATGACCTTGTGCATAAACCTGGACATTTTATTTCCAGGGTTATTTGTGTGTGTGTGTGTGTGTGTTTGTGTGCGTCCATGCGTGCGCGTGTGTGTGTGTGCGTGCGTTTGTGTTTGTGTGCATCCATGCGTGTGCACGCGCGTGTGTATGTGTGCGTACGTGTGTGTGTGAGCATGGGCGCGTGTGCGCGTGTGCGTGAGCATGGGCGCGTGTGTGTGCGTGCCTGCATGTGTGTCGCGTTGCCCCAGGCTATTTTTGATTCAGACTCTGCTTTGTTTGTTTACTAAGATCATAAACCCTTCCTGTTATCGCTTGTTGGTTCTGTTTTCCTCCCTAGCCCCAGACAAAGCTCCCAAGATTCTCTCTGTCACGCCGCACACCACCACCTCTGTGCTGGTCCGCTGGCAGGTACGGCTTCACTCAGACTTAATAAGCTACTATTTACTATCACAACGTCATTTAGCTTCAGTCGTTTTAACCCAAAGCGGCTCACAGTGAAATCAGACTGGCGATTAAGCATCAAGTAGGGGTTGGCAACTTAAGGATGACTACAGGTTGCGCTGCGGACATTGGGGATCGAGCCCAGTGCCTTTCGGCTGGGGGTCAAACCCCGTAGCCACCCTGCAGGATCCTGCCCCACTGGATGAAATGAAGGAGACCCACCATGACATGCTTATTGACTCTTTATCTTATCTCCTAGCCCCCTTCTGAGGACCAGATCAACGGGGTCCTGCTGGGCTTCCGGGTCCGGTTCCGGGAGTTACAATACGACCAGCTGCGGAGTTTCACCGTCCGCACCGTCAACAGTCCCAGTCTGAACTGGGCCGACGTCAGCGGTGAGTCGACTCTACCACCAAACTTCTGCATTTGTTCAGCAACAGCAACAATAGCAACAAAGTTAGTTTGTGTTTTTCTCCTGCGCCTCTCTGCATGAGACGGTATCTGGATCAGCCTCAGGCCGGCCCGGGGTTCTTCTCATGTATATGTATATCTTCCTATTACTGTCTCCTCTCTGTGTCTGTGCTGTTGTTTCCTCTTCCCTCCCAACCCTTTGATATCCCTCTCTACTCCTGACCATGTGATATCTCTCTCTCCTCTTGACCCTGTCATATTTCTCTCGCCTCCTGACCCTTTGATATCTCTCTCTCCTCCTGACCCTGTCATATTTCTCTCTCCTCCTGACCCTGTGATATCCCTCTCTCCTGACCCTGTGATATCCCTCTCTCCTCCTGACCCGGCCCGTACTCTGGAACCCCGTAGCCCCCTACAGTGTGAGGAACCTGAGCGAGTCCTCGCTGACGCAGTATGAACTGGATCGTAAGTTGCCCGGAACTCGCCACCTGTCTGTAATCCCCCCGTCCTCATTGTCATTCATCCAGCCTCCTGTTCCATAGCCTCGTTGTTTCGTCTTCTTGCAAATTGCTCCCGAATGATTTTCACCATGTGTGGTAAATGCCTCCCTTTAACACTCTGAGGCTTTGCTTTGCTGAGGCTTGTGATCTGTGTGTGTGTGTGTGTGTGTGTGTGTGTGTGTGTTTGTGTGTGTGTGTGTGTGTGTGTGTGTGTTGGTTTATGTGTGTGTGTGTGTTTTTGTTGGTTTGTTTGTTGGTTTGTTTGTTGGTTTGTGTGTGTGTCGGTATGTCTGAGTTAATCTCTTTCTAAGACACTCTCTGTCAAACCCTGCTCCCCTGCTTGCTTTCATTTCTTCTTTCTCTTTTTAATCACTGACAAATCTCAAGTCCCACACACCAACAACCCCCGTCTCTTAGGCAACTCTGCATTCTAATTGCGTCCCTCCCCTCTTTGTGTGCAGATCATAACGGCGTTTTGCCATTGGCATCTCTGCGTGTTGTGTTGTGTTATGTGTGTGTCGCTCTCTTTCTCCCTCCCTCTCTCTCTTTCTCTCCCTTTTTTCTCTGGACTGATTATTCCGTCTTTTCTGTTTGTCTTATAAAATCGCTGTGCTCTCTCTTTCTGTGTGTGTTTGTGTGTGTGTGTGTCTCTCTCTCTCTCTCTCTCTCCTTATGTCTCCTTATCTCTCCGTTCCCTGTAGATCTGAGTAAACACAAGCGCTACGAGATCCGTCTGAGTGTGTATAACGCCGTGGGGGAGGGTCCAAGCAGCGCTCCTCATGAGGTGTTTGTGGGGGAGGCAGGTGAGTCGCCTGCTAAATGCCAGCGATGGAGGTGTGCGTGTTTCATGCCGGCGCTGCGCTGTGAGCAGCATGGACATTGTGTTCAGCTGACGTCAACTATATCCACTACAGCCTTCATCAAAAGAAAACAAAATGCATTTAGAAACATTTAGTTGTATTATTTTTTACTTATAGTCCCCACGGCCCCGCCCCAAAATGTGGTCATCCAGTCGTCAACGGCGACACAGCTTGACGTCACGTGGGACCACCCTCCTCTGGACGCCCAGAACGGAGACATCCAGGGTTACAAGGTACTGATGGACCTCCATGTCACCTGACACTGCGAACCCCTTGGCCCTTAGATCTCCCACCCTTTTTAGGGTCCCCTCCTTAGATCCTCCACCCTTCGTAGGGTCCCCTCCTTAGATATCCCACTCTTTGTAGGGTCCTCTCCTTAGATCCTCCACCCTTCGTAGGGTCCTCTCCTTAGATCCTCCATCCTTCATAGGATCCTCTCCATAGATCCTCCATCCTTCATAGGGTCCTCTCCTTAGATCCTCTCCATAGATACTCCATCCTTCATAGGGTCCTCTCCTTAGATCCTCTCCATAGCTCCTCCATCCTTCGTAGGGTCCTCTCCTTAGATCCTCTCCATAGCTCCTCCATCCTTCGTAGGGTTCTCTTACTTAGATCCTCTCCATAGCTCCTCCATCCTTCGTAGGGTCCTCTCCTTAGATCCTCTCCATAGATACTCCATCCTTCATAGGGTCCTCTCCTTAGATCCTCTCCATAGCTCCTCCATCCTTCGTAGGGTCCTCTCCTTAGATCCTCTCCATAGCTCCTCCATCCTTCGTAGGGTTCTCTCCTTAGATCCTCTCCATAGCTCCTCCATCCTTCGTAGGGTCCTCTCCTTAGATCCTCTCCATAGCTCCTCCATCCTTCGTAGGGTCCTCTCCTTAGATCCTCTCCATAGCTCCTCCATCCTTCGTAGGGTCCTCTCCTTAGATCCTCTCCATAGCTCCTCCATCCTTCGTAGGGTCCTCTCCTTAGATCCTCTCCATAGCTCCTCCATCCTTCGTAGGGTCCTCTCCTTAGATCCTCTCCATAGCTCCTCCATCCTTCGTAGGGTCCTCTCCTTAGATCCTCTCCATAGCTCCTCCATCCTTCGTAGGGTCCTCTCCTTAGATCCTCTCCATACCTCCTCCATCCTTCGTAGGGTCCTCTCCTTAGAGCCTCTCCATAGCTCCTCCATCCTTCGTAGGGTCCTCTCCTTAGATCCTCTCCATAGCTCCTCCATCCTTCGTAGGGTCCTCTCCTTAGATCCTCTCCATAGCTCCTCCATCCTTCGTAGGGTCCTCTCCTTAGATCCTCTCCATAGCTCCTCCATCCTTCGTAGGGTCCTCTCCTTAGATCCTCTCCATAGCTCCTCCATCCTTCGTAGGGTCCTCTCCTTAGATCCTCTCCATAGCTCCTCCATCCTTCGTAGGGTCCTCTCCTTAGATCGGCAGGAACAGACCTCTCACGTCGTTCCGTCTCCGTTTAGATCTACTTCTGGGAGTTCCAGCTGCAGAACGAGACGGAGCGCGTGCGGACCCTCTTCCTGCCCGAGCTGGGCGTGAAGCTGAAGAACCTGACCAGCTACACCTCCTACATGATCAGCGTGGCCGCCTTCAACGCCGCCGGAGATGGGCCCCGCTGCCCCCCCACTAGAGGGCGCACTCAGCAAGCAGGTCAGAGAGAGAGAGAGAGAGAGAGAGAGAGAGAACCTGAGAGTTATTGGAGAATGCCTCTCGCCCCCCCCCCGCCTTTGTTTACACTGAAGGACTCCCCAGGGATGCTCTTTTAGAACATCCTATTGAGCTCTGCTATCTTTTTAAACATTTTATTTTGGTATTTATTTCTCGTTCATCCCTGATTCCCCTGTGTGTGTTTGTGTGTGTGTGTTTGTGTGTGTGTGTCTTTGGCCCAAGGTTACATCCTTTGTCTCCTCACAAAAGTGTCCACGGAAATACGAGTCGTTCCCCCCCTCCCCCCTCCTACAATAGGGTGCTTTCACGGTTACAGGAGCTGTGGATCACATTCTAAAGTCACACCTTTACCTGAACGCGGCACACACACAAGTGATCACCGGGCCCTCACCTTGGGGGGGTGGGAGTCTTTAATGGTGAGTGGGGGAGGGAGGAAGACGAGGAGGAGGAAGTCAGGGAGAAGGGCTCATGTGGATCGGCTTCCTGGCGACGACCACACAAAGACACTCTTGTGTTCACCAAC
This sequence comes from Lota lota, assembly GCA_026745465.1. Lineage (NCBI taxonomy): Eukaryota > Metazoa > Chordata > Actinopteri > Gadiformes > Lotidae > Lota > Lota lota. Next base: position 2,065,545 of record JACYXH010000568.1, on the reverse strand, counting down.
TAGCACCCATACCAACTGCCCCCCCCCCCCCCCACACACACACACAGATACCCCCACTTCCCCCCACACACACACACACACACACAGATACCCCCACCCCCCCCCCCCACACCCACACACACACACACACACAGATAGCCCCACTCCCCCGACACAGACACACACAGATACCCCAACACCCCCACGCACACACACAAACAGATACTCCCCCCTCCCCTCCACACACACACACGCAGATACCCCCACACCCCCACTCCCCCCACACAGATACTCCCCACCTCCACATACACACACACAGAAACCCCAACACCCTGACCCACCACACACACACATACAGATACCCTACAACCCCACTCCGTCCACCCCTCCCCTTGTCTCAGAGTACAAATGGTTTACAGTGTGTGTTTCCTGTCCCCCCGTCCCCCGTCCCCCGTCCCCCCGTCCCCCCTTTGAAAGCGTTGACATTGGCGAGCAGCCCCCAGCATTGGGAAGTAACGCTGAACAGAACAAGAGGTCCTGGGATCTGAGCCAACACAGGCTTTTGAAAAAAAAAACGTACTTTATTTGCAGAACTGCGGCTAAGTCCTGACACTAAGCTGGGTCGGGCCGGTCAGCAGGCAGAGAGTTCTGCCTGCACTGTCAAGGTCGTGGGATGACTCTGTCCTTCTGGACACAATGACTTGGCTCTTTCTAGGACTACGTAGCAAACTGAGGCTTGATATACTATATATTTATATATATATTTATATATATATATATATATATATATATATATATATATATATATATATAAATATATTGTCTCTTGTTTTGGAACGAGCCGATAAAGAAAATAATTACAGCAGAACTCGAGTCGAAAAAACGACTAAATATTGATTTATTGTGTTTCTAAGTTATTTCAGCGATAGTGTACTAAAACAAAAAATGACTGAACTTGCTGTAAACATGTTCAACAAATGTTACATATAACATCTGTATTATTTTCCCCACAACCAAATTCCTAAATTGTGCCAGATGTGTTTTGCTAACACCCCAGGTGAGGTTAAACTCAAATGATTTACACAAGTCATATTTAATCCTCCCTCGTCCTCTTCCTCACTGAGGATTTAGGGCCGGCATGGAATTGGATTCCATAATGACCAAAGCATGGCCATTTAATGTGTGCCTTGCTGCCTGCTGCATTGCTGTGATTAATATCTGCAATTATCAACATTTCAGCCTTTTGCTCGATTTTGGCTCTCAAAAATGCTAAACAAGCTCTCTCGCTCTCCCTCCCGCTCTCTCGCTCTCTCTCTCTCCCTCTCCATTCCCTCCTCTTTTTTCTCTCTCTCCATGTCCATCTCTCTCTATCTCTCCATGCCTCTTGCTCCTTCTCCATCTCTCTCTCTTCCTCTTCCTCTCTCCCTCCACAGCTCCCAGTGCTCCCAGCTTCATCCACTTCAGTGAGCTGACCACCACGTCGGTCAACCTGTCCTGGGGCGAGCCCCGCAAGGCCAACGGCATCATCGAGGGGTACCGGCTGGTGTACGAGCCCTGTACCCCCGTGGATGGTGAGGAGCCCCTCTCTCTCTCTCTCTCTCTCTCTCTCTCTCTCTCTCTCTCTCTCTCTCTCTCTCTCTCTCTCTCTCTCTCTCGTTAATTATCCCAAACACCTTGACATTCCTCAGCTGGCGGTCGAGCCAGAGGGGATTTCCCCGCCTTGCTAGCCTGTAGCCTATAGCTGCCTTGTGCGGGTTTCTCACTCACAACCGCTTCAAGCCCCAGTAGCATAATGCGTTACAGATGATGAGGCAGGGGTGGGGGTGTTGTAGCCAGCAACATGTGTGGTGGTGGGTTTGGCTGATCAAGCTGTGGTGGAGTGTTTCCGTCCCAGGTTGTTTGTAGGAACAGTGCTGTGGTCGGGGGGGGGGGGGGGGGGGGGGGGGGGGGGGGGGGGGGGGGGGGGGGGGGGGGGGGGGGGGGGGTTGTTCATGTCTCTCAGAGTGAAACCTAGCTAATTAGAGGCTCCTGTGGTCTCCGAGTGATTGAGAGGAGCGAGCAGTTGACAAAAGACGGAGAAGACTGAGAATCCAGGCCCAGACTCCCCCCCCCCCCCCCCAATACGGCTGTCCGCATGCCTGCTGAAATAATGAGGCATTTCCTGGTTAGACAGGAAACTGCTGAAGCCAGCTATTTATAATTTAGCACACTAAGTCAATGGAGGTTATTAAGTGTAAATAATGACTATGGGGCCATATATGGAGTATGAGAAGCCATGCATTGGGTCATTTGTATCCCAGTGTGTCGATGGACTACTAGACTGTCCTTTTCAATGCGCTATTTATCTCTCTACCTATCTCTATATCTTTTTTGTGCAGTACATACAAATGTATTTCATCTGCAAAAGCTTTGCTGTGAGTTAAACCTGCACTATGTTACAGTCTTCGCTGCAGCCATCCCTTCTGTTTGTAATTATTAGAACAATTAGTGTCGCAGAGAGTGAAACCTATCCGCTCACAGCTCAATCAACCCAGAGATTTTCCTCTGGCTAAATCCATTTGGTCTGGGGCGAAAACGAAACAGAAAAATTGAACAAAACAGCGATGGCAGCTGGCGTGGGAGAGTGACAGAGTGCAGGTTTAAGCCCCCCACACACAAGGGGGGCTTTGATTGCTTGCCTGTGGCTTGTAGACGCAGCATCTAGAGTCTTAGTGTTTCCTGTACAGACCCCTCTGCTCGCACTCCAGGTGTCAGTAAGATAGTGACAGTAGATGTGAAGGGCAGCGCCCCCCTCTGGATGAAGATCAAGGACCTGGCCGACGGGGTCACCTACAACTTCCGCATCCGGGCCAAAACGCTGACCTACGGCCCCGAGGTGGAGGCCAACATCACCACCGGACCTGGCGAAGGTGGGGGCTGTGTGTTCATCTTCTCTGATGTCAGACACATTGTTTACTGCTTTGTCAGTCGTTTAGCAAAGGCCTTTATCCTAACCGGCTTACAGTGACCTCAGATACATGTTATCATGGAGCAGGTAGGGGGCTGAGGCATCTGGCTCAAGGATGCCTACAGGTGAGGCTGCAGACATTCATGGGCTATCGAACCCAGTGCCTTTGGGTTGGGAGTCGAACCTCTTAGTCACTGCACTATATTTGCCAACATTAGCTTCACGCTGTTGAGACAACACATTTTGGTTCTTCTCCTGAAGGTTCCCCGGGCCCCCCTGGAGAACCGTTCATCTCTCGGCATGGTGCTGCCCTGACCTTACACTGGACCAGCGGAGACCCAGGCCGGGCCCCCATCATGCGCTACGTCATCGAAGCCAGGCCGTCCGGTGAGTCCAGGAGGCTGATTCAGCGGTTCTTCTCCTGCTGGTCCTACCACCGTTGTCAGAACAAACGGGTCAGTCTGTTTCCTCTCTCCAGATGAAGGACTGTGGGACATCCTGATCAAAGACATCCCCAAGGAGGTGACATCGTACACGCTGAATCTAGACATGCTCCGAGAAGGGGTGACGTATAATTTCCGGGTCATCGGGGTCAACGACTACGGTTTCGGGTCACCCAGCGCGCCGTCTCCCTCCATTTCCGGTAGGTCACGCAAGGGTCATGGACAGGTGCAGAGGTGTTTAGGGCGTACATGATGTGAGCGCTCAGTTCCCTGTGAGGCTGCTGGGTTGTGTATTCATGTGTTCATCTGTGTTGTGCGCAGCCCAAAAGATGTCTCCATTCTACGAGGAGTGGTGGTTCCTGGTGGTGATTGCGTTGGTGGGTCTGATCTTCATCCTCCTCCTCGTCTTCATCCTCATTATCCGAGGTCAGAGCAAGAAGTACACCAAGAAAACAGACTCGGGTGAGGAAAAACAAGGAGCCGCGGAATAGACGACTAAGATGTGTTTTTCAAAAGCTTTTTGAACTTGAAAATCCTATCCAACCATGACTATTTCAAGGCTCATTAAGGTTAATTTGAGAAAGAATTACTTTGTAAAAAAGTATTATTATGTGAAACACCGTTGCTGGCTTACAAGTTAGAGCTATTGGAGTTGTCCTAAACAGTAGCACGGACGGATCATAACTAAACATTAATGCTGCAACAACTAACCAAATAAATTTCTAGGCTAAGTGGTTGGCCACAGGGTATGCTGTAACAACAATGTGAGTCTTTACTTTGATTTTGAGTCATTGTCGTAGCAAACACTCCAGCCTCCAGGCTAGCTTACACAGTGCTGAGTCATGCCGAGCTCAGTGGAGTTTATTTATACAGCCCCTTATTAGTTACAATCTCAAAGGGCTTCACAAGCTTATGTTCAGAGGAGATTTAATGGCATCCCTAAATCCTCAAACAGGCAGAAAAAGTCCCCCACAAATAAACCCCAATGGCAAAAGTTAGAGATTCTCAGGGGAAACACATAAGAGGGACTTGTTTTCTTTGTTTGGCTCGAAGTGCATTTTGCAGTCAGGTGGGCATAGTACAATATATTAAATTATGAATTTAAATCAATCCAAAAAAGCAGCACTAACGGCAACACTGAAAAGGATTCAAAATCATAAAATATACACCCCCACCAATGCATCTCGTATAATAATATAAAGGTACGGGTGATCGGTTGCGTTTCAACTGATGTAGTCCATATGCGGGGGTACTGCGTGGTATTAAAATGCAAGGAGTGTGCGGTGGACATCATTTGCGGGTAGTGGGTGGGAGGTGGAGGGGCTGTAATATCCAACGACAGCGTACTCAATGTGAGAGCAGTATGCCGCATATGGACAGCCGGTCGATACCAGCGTCGCTGCTACTTATTTATACCTCACAGGTTGGTCTGATGGACAGGAGGGCCAGACAAGGTCGGTCTGAGGCTAATTGGCCAGAGGTTGTTTGGTGACCCAGCAGAAAGGTGTGGTTGATGGGGAAGACAGACTGAGAGGGGGGGCTGAGGTGGAGAAGCAGGAGGAGGAGGAGGGATGGTTTGATGGGAGGACAGGAGGGTGGTATAGAACAGGGAGAAGGACCAACCAAGCATGCCTTAGCTTTCCCCCCCAGCACAGCGTATGTGTGTGTGTGTGTGTGTGTGTGTGTGTGTGTGTGTGTGTGTGTGCGTGTATGTGTGCGTGTGTGTGTGTGTGTGTGTGCGTGTATGTGTGCGTGTGTGTGTGTGCGTGTAAGTGTGTTTGTGCGTGTATGTGTGCGTTTGTGTGTGTGTGCGCGCGTATGTGTGCGTGTGTGTGTTATACTTGCTAACCTTGAGCCCTCAGAGATAGGGAGATTTTCCGAAGCCACCACAGGGGGTCTGCGGGTCCTTGCCCCGCTTAATTTCCTGCATTCTAGTGCATTTTTAATGGTGTAATTCACAAATTAAGTAGCAGACAGAAAATGAGTATGAAAAAAAATATATTTCAAAATATATATATATATATATATATATCCACAAAAATCCATTGACTAGCTTAGCTAGTAGCTTATTCTTTATTCAGCTCCCATTTCACGCATCACTGCTGAAGTGATTAGAAGCACTAGCAGCATTAACACCTGATAGAGTGCTGCCTGACGCAGATGGCCAATCACAACATGCAGGCTTATCATCGCGCGGCTTTATGATTGGATTAGTAACTTTATTGAACTATTAGCCTACAGACAACAATCCCTGTCTCATCGCGGTGCGTTATGATTGCATTAGTAACCTCATTAGCCTACAGACAACAATCCCTGTCTTATCGCGCTGCGTAATGATTGGATAGTAACTTCATGTGGAACTACTAACCAGCCACATAGATGCCAGCGGCAGATACAAACGTTACAGATACGGATATCGTAGAGCTACGGATACTAACACAAGAGAGCCACAGGAGAATGTTGTCTCCGGTTGAGGACAGTGAAAATCGGGACTCTCCTGGGAAAAGGGGGTTGGCAAGTATGGTGTGTATGTGTGTGTGTGTGTGTGTGTGTGTGTGCGCGTGTGTGTGTGTGCGCGCGTGTGTGTGTGTGTCTGCAGTAGGTCTCCAGGGTCACTAGCCGGGTCTGGTTCGGTGGGATCAATCCAGACAAAGTCCATGTTTGTCTGGGGAGACAAAGAGAGCTTCTTGTGCGCACTCAGCCCCACACCCGACTAGGCCGACCGCAAAGAAATGTTGATTTTTACCAGGGGCCAGGGTGGACGTTGGGCCCTGGGGCCAGCATGGGTGAGGTCACACTAAATAGCCAGGTAGAGGAGAGGTCAACCAGGCATCCAGTACAGCTCTACTCAGTTTGACCCAGTCATGTGTAAAGTGGACCAAGTGTGTGTGTGTGTCTCTGTGTGTGTGTGTGTATGTGTGTGTGTGTGAACTTTTGAGTACAAGTGTGATCAAATCAAAGAAAGAATCCCTTTGAACAACACAGAAACACAATTAATAAGAGAACCTCTATGTATTTTTCCAATTATTCCCCACCATACAAGGGTGAGTATGACCTAGTCAATTTGTGGTCTCTCTATACATGATACGTGTGTGTTCATCATATGCACATATATCATATCATATATGTGCATATGATATGCATATATATAAATATACATATATATATGTGCATATGATCTGATGATGGGTATGAACCTTGTGGTCTTGTCGTCCAGGCAACCACTCCAACTGCAACGCGCTGCCTCTGTCCCACGGGGAGATGGTGCGGCTGGACGAGGGCCGCTTCCCCACCCTGGAGCTCAACAACCGTCGCCTCTCCGTCAAGAACTCCTTCTGTCGCAAGAACGGCATTTACACACGGTCAGTCCTTTAACAACACAATCCAAAACACTCCCTCGCTCCGATGTGCTCATGTCTCCACTGGCGGTGCTGCCGTTTGCGCTGATTATCATCTGAAGAGGAGCGGGGGGTGGTGGCGGGGGGGTGGATTATGACCAACAAATGTCAGGCGTGTAGGCGCATCGAATTCCCTAGTTCCCCTGGTTCCCCATCCTCATCGTGTCTTGTTTGTACCGCGCTCGTGAAAACGTTGCGTTGCGGCGTTTGTTTGTCTTTCGTCTCCTCTCCCCTAAGCCCCTGCTCCAGAGAATCCCGTCCGTCTCGAGAGAACAATCACGGCTCTTCAAGAGCACGGCTGCTAATCTACGCCACGTCCGCTTCCCCTCGTTCATATTCCTCTGTTTGGTGTGTGTGTGTGTGTGTGTTTGTGTGTGTATGTAAAATAACAATTTATGTAAGAGGGGAGCAAACACAATGCCAGCCTGTTAGCATTCATGGGCGTCTTGCAATGAGTTCTTTGTCTCTCCGTGACGGCAATGAAACAAAGAGAGCTTATTGGTCAGTGCAAGCGATCTCAAACTGGCCCTTGGCCCAGAAGCCCTCCGTTGTGCAGCCCACTATGAGTCCGTCGCTGAATATAAACGAGCTTGCCATTGCGCAATTCCCCCCCCCCCCCCCCCCCCCCCCCACCAGCCCCGTCCTACAGGACTTTGGCAGGCCTGCGGGTCCTGTAAGGTAAACATTAGATAAGGGGGTTTGGATTCCACACAATAGGACATGATGAGAGGAGAACGGGATGGGTTACAGATCGCGGCATTGCGGCCGTGATTTGCGTTTAGCGTCGTCGAGACAACGGGAGACTGAGGGAGTCGCTGCACGGCGGCGTTGCCGGTAGGGCAACCATTACGGGGGGAACGGGCTTGATGGGGTGTAGCTAGGGCAGGGAGGAATCCGTTTTGACCAATGAGGGTGAGCTGGTGGAAGTGGGTGACGTGGGGGAGGTGTGGAGGGGATCAAAGGACCTTGAGATGCTCCCTGGCTTTGAAGGGCTCCTCTCAGCCGGAGAGCCCGGTCTGCGCTAATGATCTCTGGCCCGAGGAAGCCGGGTGGGAGGGCTCCCCGGGGGGTAGGGAGAGGGGGGATACAGGGGGAGGGAGGATATAGGGAGAGGGAGGGATGAAGAGGGAAGGATGAGGCAAGGAGAGAGCAAAATACAGGGCTGTTAAATAATGCAAGGCTCTCGCTGGCAACGTTTTGGAATGTGATGGGTATAGCACCTTTGAGGCGGCTCCCCTGCACACCACTCGGCACCCTTAGCTCTTCTTGGCCCTCACTTGTACTTTTCAAAAAAAATTGGGATGGCTGGTGCAATCCCTTACTGAATGTTAAGCAGATATTTTATCATACTGTGAGGCATTTCTGTGGCGGCTCCAGGCCAATCATCATCCGTGTGTTCTGAAATGTTCTGTTCTCAACTGTCAAATAACGCTATCACTGACTTTTTCTTTTTTTAAGTCGTTCGTGACATTTATTTTTCTCATCTATTTGTCGATTGACGGATATTTTTATGTTCTACAATTTGGCGCTTTTCCATTTCCATTCACAATTGTGTATTTAATTTCAAACGTGATAATCCGAGCCGTTATCTGCATTCTTTGTATGTTTTTCACCCAAGTAATGTTTGGCACAAATCGTGTAATGGCCCAATACAATTATCAGAGTTTTTTTTTTTTATCATAGAGCTCCCTCTCACACACACTGTAACCCCAGGGATGAAAACAAAGGGTCAATGCACTGCAGTGGCACAACACAAAACACACATGAAACATCGCTAACTGCTCGTATTTGCTGAAGTCATTAGCTCCAGTCAAACGTTGCTGCAGGCCTTCCCCTCGGTGTTATGAGTCCATGAAAAGCAATTTATGAACTTTGCTTCTGGGGGGGGGGGGGGGGGGGGGGGGGGGGGGGGGGGGGCGTTGGCGATGCTTAGATATTCAGTAGTTTTACATTACGTCTAATGATCTGCCTGGATCGGTGGACAGCAGTCCACTCCAATCAGCATGTCCAATTGTCCTTCCATGGGGGGGTTTCCTTTGTTTTTGTGTTATGGCAGTTTAGTGAAGAAATGGAGAATGCAGCCCTCCTCTGCAGGCTCCAGGCAGACGCTTTGCAGATCAGAGGAGAGCGAGCCAGAGAAACAGGCCAAATTAAGTCTCTGATAGTGCGTCCCAGTGGCTGGTCCGAATGCAAAACTAATCCTTCCTGTGGTGCTCTGCCTCTGCACCACAGCTATCGGCCCGATCGCTGTGTTCCATTTGTACGCATGGAGAATGTGCAAGTTAATCCACGTGAATCTCCTGCAGTAAATGGAGCTTCACACCCAAAGATGGTTTGGCTGCTGTCTGTTAGTCACCTGACTGTCAAGTGTCAGCCCAGCCATAGCAGAGGAAATACTGTTGTTTCCCACCACAAAATTAGGCGTTTCACACATGAACTCCGGCTGAACTCCGGAGAATCAGGTTCGGAGATGATAAGGAGTTGCCCTTTCACACGTGCAACACTTAGAAGGAGATAAGCTGTATCAGACGTGTTCACACGTATTGGAGATACTGTTTACTTTAGGCGAGGGGTGGCGCCTTGGTAGAGCGTGTAGGAGGCAGGACGTAACGCAAAAGGTATGCAGCGGAAGTCGAAGTATTTCGTTTACAGCACATCGATGATGGCGGGTGAGGCTACCAACTCCGTAATGCTGACTCTTTTTGCAGTGATATCAATACTGCATTTAGTTAGAGGCGATATCAACAGAAGAGTCAAAAGCTGAAAGAAGTTGGAACGCAAAATAAAGGCAAGAAGAGAAAAGTACAAAGCAGCTACACTCCGTGCTCCAGGTTTCGCGCCAGTCGCATGATAGAAACGTCATCAACGCGTCAGCAACACGCCCACTCGCTCGTTGTGAATTCTCCAGCTCTCCCATTCTCCGGACTTTACACCAGGGGCCTGGTAGGTTAAACTCCGGAGGGGCTTATCTGGAGAATGTCTGGCTTTGGGTGCATGTGTGAAAGGCCTAAAAGTCTCTGAACCAGTGAAAAACGATCTAGAAAATGAGGTTCTCTTGCTTTATCATACTGGTAGCAAAACGATGTTACTTTCTCACTGCAGCCTGTCACTTTTGCTTTCAATCATGGATGATAATATTAAAGGTGCTGTATGTAAGATTTGCAGTTGCTAAGAGACAGCGAAAGAAAGCAAGATTTTGAAACTAAACAACCAAAATTAAAGTCCCCTCCCTCTGCCCCCTCCCTTCCTAAGTTTCTCCTCCATTGAGAGGTGTTGTATTTCAAGCACCGGTGATTGACAGGCAAGATGGATTCCATGAACCAGTCATGAATGAGATGCCCTGACTGGTCAGCAATGAGCCGGGAGCAGTCTAAATCAAAATGGTCTGATACAGGGGCCGGCACAGTTAACTTGAAACAGATATTCTCCCAGCGCATTTCACTGACTAATTGCTGACGGAGAGCGATGCAATTTCTAACAAATTAAACTCAAATAATAGCTCTTAAGTTGTACCTACCATGTCTTTAATAACACCAATAATAATAACAATATCAATCATTGTATTTATTAACAGTACTAATCATAATTCGCATAGTAACCATTCAAAGTCTTTTCCCCAAAGGTTCTCCACAAAGCTAAATTTAGGCGTGGGTGGACGGATCGCAGCGGAACACTTATTATTTAATTCAAGTCATCGCTACTGCAGTGAAAATGTTTCACAGTGCAGGTGTCAATGTATATGTCCTGATTCCACATCTGTTTTTCTTTCTGTTTCTTCTCTCTCTCTCTCTCCCTCTCTCTCCCTGACTGTCACTGCAGGTCTCCTCCGCGGCCCAGTCCTGGGAGTCTGCACTATTCTGACGAGGATGTCAGCACCAAGTATAACGACCTGATCCCTGCCGAGAGCAGCAGCCTCACAGAGAAACCCTCCGAGATCTCAGACTCGCAGGTAATACGCTCGCGTGTGGTGGCGCCACCTCCTAGCTGCCTGTTAGTCACCATCTTGCCTTCCGGCCACTCAGAACCGGAGCTCAAAGTCACGACACTCGCTTTCAAAAAGTTCTTTTTTTTTGGTACATCCTCCAGGGTAATAAAGGATAGTTCTCTGGATTCAAACGGGAAAAAAAAGACACTTTTCCCATCGTTCGCGTAATCTCACAGTGCCTTTCTCACAGTCAATGTCTGTTCCCCCCCCCCCCCCCCCCCCCCCCCCCCCCCCCCGCGGACAACCTCTCATATTTCTTTATTCCTCATAAATACTGCTCCTCCTCACAGAGGCCACGGAAGAAGTCAATATTTCCAGAGATGACGCAGGGAGATTGGCACAAACAATGCCAGCAGTCGCCTCGTAAAGCGACAGCGCACTGGAGTCAATAATGGTCAACAGAATGAAAAGATGAAAGTCACTGTGAAAAATAAATGGCTCACAGTTGAAACAGGCCCAAAGCCCCAACCCTCCCTCCCTCTCCCTCTCCCTCTCCCTCTCCCTCTCCCTCTCTCTCTCTCTGCCCCCAGCCCCCCAAGTTCAGAGTTTCTCATTATGAGTGCTTCCTCCCATGAGCAGGAAGTATGTATTGGATTTCCATGCCCTCCCCGTTGTGGTCTGCCATGTCTTCATCAGTAATGAAATGTCCCCAGCGGAGGAAGTGTCCTTTGAGTAGATCAATGGGAGTAGATCTGGGTTGTTGTTGTTGTGGTCGTTGTTCTCCTGGTCCCAACAGTTCAGTGAGTCAGCTGGTGTGTAGCGTTGAAACGTTCCCCTCACCCCACCTAGAGGGGGGGGGGGGGGGGGGGGGGGGGGTGATGCTGCATGATGGTAGCAATAAAAAGCTGAATAAATGGTGGGCAGCGTTTGACAACCTCGCTCGCTCATCTCCCCACACCCACTGATCTGCCCCACCCCCCGTGCGTATTTATTCTAAAAGTTTCACAGTGAAAACATTGTCTCAACCTGAATAAACAATAGCTTCTACAAACACATGCGTGCCACCTGGAAATGCCCACCCCCCCCCCCCATTGCTAAAACTCTATTATTCTTCCCAGCACCCCCCCCCCCCCCCCCCCCCCCGGCCCCACCCCCACATCGCTGTTTACCTGCCACTTGTGCAAATAGTTTGACTAGGTGGTGTCTCAGCATCAGTGGAGCTGTGGGCATTCAGGCAGCCATCGTACCACGGCACACAATATACCTCCTGTATTAAATACTGCTCTCTCTCTCCCTCTCTCTCTCTCCCTCCCTCTCCCTCTCTCTCTCTCCCTCTCTCTCCCTCTCTCTCTTTCTATCTTTTGTCCTCTCTCTATCTCTCTCCTTCTCTCTCTCTCTCTCTCTGTCTCTCTCTCTCCCTCTCTCTCTCTATCTCTCACCCTCTCTCTCTCTATCTCTCTCCTTCTCTGTCTCTGTCTCTGTCTCTCTCTCTTCCCTCCCCCCCACATCCCCAGGGCCCAAAACATTCCCTTCCACTTCATGTTTGGTGTATTTGCCCAATATGTCTCAATATGCGTGGGTGATAAACCTTGACCCTCATGATCCATTGATGGATTGCTGCTGCAAAGCCCCCTCATGTAAACATCAACCACGTCTGTGTCAAATTCCAGGATGTTCATTTTCATCACCTCTGTGCTGTCCAGGCCTCTGGGTGAGCGATAGGAGGAACCCTCTGTTGTATTTGTAGACTCCAGTAAGAGCTGTCCTAGTATAAGCCATCTACAGTCTGTGTCCTCTTAGTAACCCTGCTGTTAATTAGTTGGTTGTAATTAGTTGTAGGCATCCTTGTAGGCAAGTCGATGTCTAACCCCGACATCTGAATTAATTGCTTACAGAATTCACTTCCAAGTAAATGACAGACCAACAAGTCCGCTATAGTCTGCTAGATAAGTAATGAATGAATGGAATAGTAAATAGTATGAATAGTAAATAGTAATTCACGACCCTATAGATTCTCTGTTTCGGTACTTTGTGACTTTGTTCATTCATCTATATTGATGAATGAACTAACGGTACGGCGGTGACCCCCCCAGGGCAGCGACAGCGAATACGAGGTGGACCAGAGCCGTCAGAAGACCCACTCCTTCGTCAACCACTACATCAGCGACCCCACCTATTACAACTCGTGGCGGCGGCAGCAGAAGGGCGTCACGCGGCCCCCGGCCTACGGCTACGCCCAGCCGGACCCCCTGGCGGAGCCACAGCACCAGCCGCCCCCCCTGCCCCCGCTGCCCCCACTGCCCCCACTGCTGCCCCGGAGCGAGCCGTCCCCCCAGCCCCCCCACGGCTCTGCCCAGAGCACCCTGTTCAGGCCCAAGGGGAGCCGGACTCCCACGCCGTCCCTGCTGTCCCCGGAGCCCCCCAGCCAGCACGGGACCCTGTACCGGCCCCCCAGCAGCCTGGGCTGCCCCGCGCAGCCTCCTACCGCGGGCTTCTCCTCCTTCGTCTGAGGGCCAGGTCTTCTTCTAGGAACAGTAACCCGGGGACCCCCCCCTCGGACCCCTGGGGAGGGCCCTATGGTTGAGGTTCACAAGCGGGGCCGTGTTTGAGAACTGACTTTATTTTGATTTATTTATCTTTGTTTGTTTGTTTGGTTGTTTTTTGCTGCGATAATGCCCCAGTATTCAGTGCTGAATGATGATGAAACAGCATTTTATCATCCGTGAATAGGATTTATTATTTTGTGTGCATGGGTGTATGTGTGAGTGCATGTGTGTGTGTGTGTGTGCGGGTATGATTGTGTTATCATTGTAATATAGTTTTCTTTCGTAAAAAAAAAAGACAATCATTTTTATGTTTTTTTGAGATGCTTCTGCACATGTATTACAAATGAATCCTATCTTCTAGGTAAACGAGGAGGGATCCGAGATTCTGAAGAAAAAAAAGAAATCCTTGTTTTTAAAAGAAAAAGTGTTAAAAGTTCAATATTGCTGCTTTACAGCAAAGGATGTGAAGTCACTTGTGGGCAGTCGTGCTCTACCTGCAACTGTACAATGGAGAAAAACAGTGACCAAAAAATAAATAAAAAAAGACATTGACCAATGAAGAACAAGAAGAGTGAGTGTATTGGGAATGCGAATAAAAACGATTGGACGGAGAGGACTTCAGATTCTGGGCCGCAGTACGACTGCTGCCCATAAACAAAAACCCTTCTCGCTGCCTGATGTTCAACCTGCGTACGTGTTTACTCAATGTATCCGTCTCATATCGTTCACCTGATGTTTGTGACAGTCAGAGCACCGCAACGTGAATGTGTTTTGGATCACGCACACACAAGAAAGGCTTGTGACACCCTTCATAGTCGTCTGGGGAATGTGTTGGTTGTGTATTTTTTTTATTTCGCTCTTGACGACAACCCTTTCAAAGATATTGATGGTACGACCGAGGAGCCAAACACAAGTGCTCTCGGTTTGATTTCACTGCAGTTGCCAGTGACCTGTCCATGTTTTTAGCAGCAAATTGGACTTATCTGTAAAGTTTTCCGATGACATGATGACACAAGACACAATCACTGAATACCAGTAAAGTATAAGAAAGAGGAGACATCTCTTAAGGGCATAGGTCTACCGACGGTGTTTTGCTAGATACTGCATGTGTTTTTACAGTTTTTTAACCGAAGACCTCATAACGTAAGCTTTGAGTCATTGCAGTTACAAACAAGTTTTCCTTTACTTCCATGGATGCTGTAGGCTATTGTGACTATGTTAAAGGTTTTGGTTTCCTGTTCTATGAGAAATAATGGTTTCTGAACATTAAGACTGGTGGAGTTATAACATAGGGTTGGTCGCAACAGTTACAATTGTAAATGAGATGGCAGTTATGATTGTTATTCATCAGACGTTGCTGTGTTATGAGATCAAATAATAGAGATCAAAGAGATTGCTATAGTGATATTACATGTCTGTCTTTGCAAAGTTGAATTAATCATCCGCAAAGTAAGAGAGATATGTGGGTTTAAAAACGGTCTACTCAGACACAAAATGCACTGTATATAAATCACCCATATCAGTTGTGTGTGGAATGCATCCACCAGGACCATATTTGAGCATTAACGTGTCACATTATGCTACAGTGCAATTGTTATGTTACAATATAACATGACAGTTTATTTTGTTCTTTTCTGACATTTTCTACTCACATGTTCAGAAGCGTTTTAATGGGACAATGGAAGCTTGGATTAAAGTTTGCAGTGTACAACACTGTTTATTATCTAGTCCCAGGGCATCATATTCTTGTTTTCTTTTTTTCTAGTGTGGAAACGCTGTAAATAAGATCATGATGAAATAAATTATTCTATTTTGTAATTGTTTTTTAGTTGATAATTATTCTAAAACTTGACAGGGTTTTGGTGAATACCGACAGCAGCACTTGCAGTTCATTAAGCACATCAAATAAGGATTAGCACCATGCTTTGGATTAGCATTTTTGGAGAAAAGAAGGAATAGTTACTTTGTTTTGCCTTCATTACATTTTGATTTGTCTTCTTCTCGTGATATCTGAAGCTAGAGTGAGTGGAGCAGTGTGTTAATCTTACCGTGTAGAAATGACACGCTCTGTTTAGCCACAACAGACAAAGAGATGGTAGGCCTGAGGGGGCCTCCCTTTAAATCAGAGACACACTGACCCAGCCTCAGTGTGTTTAAAAGCTGGTGAGGGGGAGACATAAGGTCGAGCCACAGAGGCTTGTGTCTGGATAATCTCCTTATTCCACACCGGAAAACATTGATCTGCAGTGAAGGCCAAAGCTAAAGAAACGAGGCTCCAAGACAGATAAGGAATGAAGATGTTCAAGTCATGTCAGTCTGTTCAGAAAAACAAAGTAATTTTCATGGGTATATTTTTTTAGCTTGCTTCTAATTTGGGGTAATTCGCCATCCACTAATGATTCAACTGTCGATTAAGAAATATATTTTATGCTGAATTAAAAAGAAAAGTTAAGTGTTGTTAAGACTTTTGATTATTGGGTTTTGCTCATTACACAAGGTGTTAGTGACAAGGTTTGACATACAAATAATTGATCTTAGAAACTAACAACAATCCAAAAAGCCTAACAAACTTCTTTGGCAAAGCATCAGAAGAAAAATCTTTGCCAGTCAGAATTCCATTTCCTCAACAGACAATTGTATCAAAAGTTACTTCCAGTACAAAAAGCGTGCATGTGGTTAAGGAGCAGGTAGACTTTGGGTCGCTGGACACCCAAAGTCACCCAATTATTGCCTTTGAATCTAGAACATTCCCTTGATATCTTCCGTAGTCATCCTAGTATTGAACTGAGAGATATGGGAGGGTAGGAAATTGTGTAAAGTGGGTCTATAATTCAACGACACCTGGGTCAGGCATTACTCCTGTGATGATAGGATGATTGCAGGGGAGTTGCACAAGACGATTGCTATGTCAGAGAGGTGGATATGTTATTATCTTTGCAGGGAATCTCAAGCCTTTCAGTAGTGAGGCCGGGGGGTTATAGCATGGAACCTACCTAGGGCCCTATGCATCCCGCTTCCAGAGCATAGACCTCTCCCTGGTGGAACAAAAGCAATCTATTTGATGATATATGGTGTTGTAATTACAAACCATAAATGTCCTTATCTCCGATGTTAGTGCCTCCCCAATCAAATATGTTCCCGATTGCTTTATATAAGATCAGGCAGAAAAATAATACTTCTTCTATTAAAAGAAAAAACACTTCTTGGTGATAACTACAACAAATAACTTCACACCATGTATGTGGTTCACACACACAAGGAGAAGCCTGCGCTTCGTTAATGAATTTAGTAATCGGCCTCTCTGACGATGAGTCTCAGTTGGAGGTCTTGACAACAGAAGCAGAGGACTCTGGGTCCAGCTCAGGGATCAATATGGAACCCCTCGACCCTGGGATATTGTTTCATGGCTTTATGATTGTTATTTTGTTATGATGTTCTGGTGGTTATTAAGTCAAGTCTCCCTGCGAATGTTGCTGCTGCCATTTGCCACCAATGTCAGTAAGTAACTTATTCGAGAGAAAGAGAGAGAGAGAGAGAGAGCGAGAGAGAGAGAGAGAGAGAGAGAGAGAGAGAGAGAGAGAGAGAGTATAGATGTAATGGCGCACTTGCTATAATTTGGTTTGTCCATAGGTTCTGAGAGTCCAACGAGATAGACTCCTATCCACTGGGGCTACTCTGATGGAATATACAGCCAACTTGGTGTTAGGGTTTACCCCCAAAACCAACACATACGTTATCTGCAGCAATCAACATACTAAATATAATTATATGAACGATTGCTATTCAACTTTGTTCTGTAAGCACTCTTGCCAGACATGCGTGTCTTGACCGTTTGTATATAAAGGGTAGTGACCGGGTACTTGGTTATGCATGGTCTTTGCTCCATGATAATGTTCAACCATTCACACATCCCTTCCTCCTGAGCTGCCAGGGACCACCTGCGGATGTTTGAGCTCTTAGTGGATCAAGGTGGAATAAACAATAAGTATCTCGTCAAAAAATAACCACCTTGGAAAACGTGTCCAATAACATACGTGACAAAATAACGTTTGCCTGGCATTGTTTTGATATTTCGATTGTCAAAACTCTGTAATTTGATAAGTATATTAAAGAGAATTGTTCGTGTTTATGCGTGTTTTATACATTCCATGGTTTTATACCCATAAAAACATGCCAACGCATGTGTATTGTAGACACGGCAGGCCCCATGCTGATAGCGGCCTCTGATAATTTGCAGACTAGGCCTTTAAGAAGCCATTAAAGGGGCGTGGTCAGGAGCACGAGAGGCGCAGCAGACAGACAGACGTTGAACTGAGTTATTGCACCGTCCGCAAGCTTTGCCACTAAAGATGCACGCACTGTAAGCCTACATGTCACGCAGCACGCTAGTAGGGTAAATAGTGTCCAGGAAAGGGGCTGGTTTTTCTTATTTTTATAGCATTTTGCGTGCTTATACCGGACGTTTTTTGCGACTGGAGCTCCTTGCTGCGTGCGCTCCCTTTGTGAACCTGCTGAGTGAAGCCCTCTCGCCCTGGGGCGGCCCGGCTTATGAATGGGATGCGCGGTGAGTAAACGCTTCTTGTTAGAAGCCTAACGTTACTTACACATCCTTATACTAGTCGGAATCATTTTTCCTTTCTTGTGTTTCCATTGTCTAAAACTTGTATCCTTTCAATTCAACGTTTCGTCTCCGATGATCTGGGATCAAAGGAAGCCATCGCGGCTATAGCTTATTGTTCCCTGCTGTGTGACCCACCCATAATTGGTCCATTACTGCCATGCGATCACATCAGAGATAGCCAACCTTTTTACGCTACAGTGAATAAACATGAAGCTTGGTGTTCCACAGCAGTACCAAGATGTGATGCTACCATAACAGTAGGCTACTATTTGAGACCCATTGGTGGTGTAACGTTACCAATGAAGCTAACCCTTTGTTTATGATATGACATGTGATATTAGCATGTAAAAGTCAATTATTCATACAGTCCAGTTTTCCCGATAGGCTACACGTTGCAATTAGTTTAATATAATTGTAGTCAACCCAACAATCGACCAGAATTGAGAGGCCAGAAAATGCAAAACACCCACACATGGCCATCATAGTCCCGGGACCTCATTAGCTGCAGCCCATTCATATTTCTAGTTACCATGACAGCGATCATGGCTGTGACATGTGCTCATTAGCTGTGGTAATAGTGCAGTGTCTCAGGGCTACTGACTGATCACTGCCACCCCACTGGTAACAATTCATGTGCAAACGTTAGAAGAAAGTCTGCTTTCCAGGCAAATCAGGTGGTGTTGTGTTCTTTAAAGGTTTTAAATATGGCCTTTTATACTCTCCCCTTATCCAGAACCACACAGAGGGTTTTCATTTATTTATTTTTCTCTGCAATGTCAAACTGTTCTGTTACTGGATGACTCTGCAAATACAGCTCATGACACGACACGGCAAACAGGCCAAAGTCTTCGTCTGTCAAGGCCTTGACTCGGCCCTGGCACATCTCTCTCACATTCAGACAAGCGGCCTCCCACCTACACCCCTACTCCACCCCTAGCTCTGATCCTTCTTTGTTTCCTACTGCCTCTAATATTGCAAAGTGTCTCACCGACTTAACGGGAAGCATCTGTTATGAGCCAGAAGGTGAAAGTCAAGCCTCCACCACAGTGCTGTGGGGACGTTGTGCCAAGTGCAGTTCTTTGGGCATTGTACGGTGCTAGTATTGCTGGCCCGTAACCAGGCAGAACAAAGCTCCTACTTAGAGGTCGATTTGAGGTTAGGTTATTGGATATTTGTTGCCTTTCATTTATCTAAGATAATCATTGTCTCACTCTCGTGTGTGTGTGTGTGTGTGTGTGTGTGTGTGTGTGTGTGTGTGTGTGTGTGTGTGTGTGTGTGTGTGTGTGTGTGTGTGTGTGTGTGTGTGTGTGTGTGTGTGTGTGTGTGTGTGTGTGTGTGTGTGTGTGTGTGTGTGTGTGTGTGTCTCTCCACTCACATTCCAGGAAATTCCTATATAACAATCTTTCCTGTTTGAAAATGTCCCTGAGGACCGAGACAGAGATGATGGCATATTATACAGAAGATGAAGGGTTATAGTGATTGCTTAATTGTCTTCACTCAACTGCTGACCCCCCCGGGTTGTACATTAAAATCTTCAGAACCACACACCCAGACTTCTGCACACTTAAGTGATCCACATTATCTAGTTTAAATGTAGAGAATTGGGCAATTGTATAACCTTGAACAACCTGAAAATGTCAAGCCTGTTGTATTTCAGGGCGTAAATTCTTGTTTGTTCCTGTGTCTTTTGTATTCTAGTCTTTACCCACATTGCACATTGTGTCTCTTCCCCCCCGCCCTGCATGCCATAGCGTTTGTTCCGTACGCCGGAGGAAGTGTTGACTCAATCACCCGCTGACCCACCCCATCCATTCCTAATTCCAGTTGTAGCAGTGGTGCAAACAGTTGTAGATTGTAGTTGTTGTTGTTGTTGTTGTCCAAACTGCTAGGACTGAAGAACCAGTTCACATGAAACCACTGCTGCCTCTGCTTTTGACTCTACAGTTAACTGAGGCTCTTTTCATCTTGTACCAGTCGGGAAGGTTCATAAAACCTCCTTTCTTTTTAAGGGGAAAGACAAAAAGAAAAGGTCTGGGAGCAAAGGTAAGCAGAGTGTTACTCTGTGAGAGGTTCTGAGTGATGTTTTTTTCTAATCTTTTGCCTCTAACCTTCTCTCAGCCTGAACATTGCACTGCAACAGCACTCCTGGTCTCCTTTCTATAATGAATGCCTCGGCGACTTTAAAGAACAGATTCCGAAGTTTTCCACACTCTGTTCACTCAAAGAAAGAACTGTTGAGGTGGGTGGCACGTACGCTGTTTTAAAAACTGTGTAAGCCACTTCAGCGCTGTGGTAAGTCACTGGCAAGACACCTGGCCCCCCAGGTGATGAAACAGACACCACCTGGGCTGCAGCCGCTTTACATTTCAGTCGTGACTTATGAGTCGTGGAACAGGTACTGGGTGTTGTTAAAGTCGAGACTAAAGAGTGAACAGTTGATGAACATTCGTCATCAGGCTTACAGTTCACGTGATAAGCTTTTTTTCTAACAGGATGTCCAGTGTATGTAACAGTGTTTTGTTTGGGTAGCTTGTCGGGCGACACACTGCGCTGGCCATGGCTGTGTTTATGTTGAGTCCTCCAGGAAGCAGCGATGTTTGAGTAGATCTAGAGAAATGGGAGAAGTTTAGTGGCGCACACTCTCCCTGCCCTTCCTGTGGACGCATTCCCCATAACCCAACAACACACACACACACACACACACACACACACACACACACACACACACACACACACACACACACACACACACACACACACACACACACACACACACACACACACACACACACACACACACATTCTGCACGCACACACTGCATGCACTCACACTGCACATGTAGGGCAGCGCCACAGGCAGATCATGAAGGCCGTGCATGTGTGTCAGTCTTGGTGATTGTGTGTGCCTCAGTGTGTGTGTGTGCACATGGATGCCTTGGTCAGTGTGAGTGATGAATAGACCATGTCAAATCTGTTTTCCTCACTTGGCAGATGATTCCGACGCTTAATGAATCATTGTAATCTTCTTGTGCATGATGCTGACGTCAACAGCCATCGTGAAGTCTTCAGAAGAAGAAGACTGAGAGGAAGTTGCTCGTGGAAGAGCCAGTGACTGGTGAGGCTATAACCTCATCCCAGCTCTGAAACCGTACCAGCAGCGTTGAGTCGTTATTTCGGGTATGCCGTGCTGTCAGTGTAATTATATTCCCACACACTCAAGCACTTCACTACCAGCCAGGTTTCTTTTACCATCCCCCCCCCCCCCCCCCCACACCCCAGCTCTCTGTAACGCCACTCTGTAGTGCACTGAAACACAGTAACTCCCCCACACCATGATGAAGGCTCGAATGCGCTGAGTTGCCAAGAACCAAGCTTAGCCATGCCAGCCAGCATTTCAACTGCCTGTTTAAACGGACCGTTATTGGTTTATTATTAATTAGTGTTGCTAGTTTATAAGAGTTCTTGAAAGTTATATTATAAAACAAAACCGTAAGGCAGTCAAGAATCAATCACCTCGTTTTGCTTCATCCAAAACGAGGTGAGCAGCACTGGGTCTGCTAAGCACAAACGTTTTGTGTGTTTTGGGCTGGTGTTTTCCCATAACCTGCTCCCGAATGCGGACAGGAATGGAGAAGACAAGGGGAAGTTTGGTGTTGTGCCTCAGGCGGTGCTGTAAGATAAGAGAGCTGCAGGGGGACGGGGGAGCATGGTGTCTGGGCAGCAGTAGGAGGGTCAGCCAGTACATCTCCACTATAGCTGGGTTAGCGCCTCAGGGCTGCTCTGCTGCCCGGCCTGTATTCATCTCATTGGCCGTCTGCCTTTTTCTTTCTTTAATGTAGCTGCTTCTCTCGTCCAAGCATAATCTGATCTGGGGACTTTACCTCTTCTTACGCTCGCTTTGACAGTGACTTGGTTAATTGCTCGCCCTTGTTGTTGTTTTTTTTGTTGTCTGAAAATGCCAAAGATAATGCGCCTTCAAAGGATGGGCTTGCTGGTATTCAGTCCAACAAAAGACGGCATCGTCGTGTGATTTAAGGCTGAAGTGCTCGTGTGTGATGTGCTTATTCCCCAAAAGCATTTATTCGACTTCAGAGACTGCACCTAAACCCCAGGGAACCAATTTAAGAGTTTTAAATACATTTTCTTATTTCTTTTACCCCTATCCACTCTTTTTCGAGTGCCCCTCGCTTGTCGACTTGCCACTCGGGAACAGAGTTACAAAGGGTTGGTGTTTGAAATCCTACCCTGGGAAGTGGAACAACCTTTCAAGACCCTGCTACGTCAGCAGTGGTCATCGGTTGGCGTTGACGCAGACACGCGACGAGTTTGCTGCCGGACATTTGGAGTCTCACACTGCCGTCTTCAGCGGTGGGGATCTCCGTTGCGTGGGGCTATAGGCCTCCTTCTGCGGTTGTCAGCAGCAAATCAGCAAATTGCCTCCCTACAGTGGCAAAAGTGGCATTATCACAATGACATTTCAAATGTATCTGATTTGAGATGGGGAAAGCATGAACGCTCGCGAATCGTTCACAACATCATAGCGGTGCTCGATAGGCTAGCAACCCGTGCTCCTACCATCATAGCGGTGCTCTATAGGCTAGCAACCCGTGCTCCTACCATCATAGCGGTGCTCTATAGGCTAGCAACCCGTGCTCCAACCCTGCCAGTCTGCACCGAGGAGCGGCTACAAGTGCAGCAACTTTGCTGCTGGACTTCGGGCGTCATATGCCATCAAAGGGGGGAAATACGAAATGCGAACAGCATACTTGGGGTTCTTTGGTTTTTGTGCTTGTTTAAAATAAATGGTCTATAATACATTAAAACATTGAAATATGATAATACGATGCTAATCCTATTTTTCTTTTTACAACATTTGTGGTTCTCATTTGTTGCTTGTGCACCGTTTGCCACCATCTTGCCGATGATTCGCAAGACATGAGATTTCTTGTAGCATTCGGGTTTGGAGTGTGCCTCGGAAAAACCTCTTTGGAGGGCCATGTACCCCTACCACTTGGCTCTATCCCAACTAGAATCGGGACACCCTTCCCTTACGCTCGAACACGCGAGAGGTAGGGCTAAGCAGTAGGGGCGGTAGTGAATTGGGATTGGGCCGTTATCCTGACCTGATACTGGAGCTACTACCATGGACATGGTACTACCAGGACTGAAGGAATCTAAATAACCGACAGGGTAGCTGCTATAATGTTCACGCTGAAAAGACTACAGCACCTTGGGTTAGCACCCGGGTCCAACATGCCTACGGTGGTGCTTTGAAGTTGATAAGGTCAAATTCCCTGCACACCGCTGCTCTGGGAATACACACACACACACACACACACACACACACACACACACACACACACACACACACACACACACACACACACACACACACACACACACACACACACACACACACACACACACACACACACACACACATTGTTTACATTGATGTTGAACAATTGAAAGGGTATTTGTATATCCTTGCACCTAGAGATGTCTCCCTTCCTCTCTAATTGAAAGGTGTTAAGGTAATTTGCATTTGCATCGCATTGCAGCCATGCCAGTCTCCTGACTTCTTTGATGTGGAGATTCCTTAAGCTGTCTTGCATCCTTGCAGATGTGTCCACTCCCCCCCCCCCCCCCCCCCCCCCCCCATAGTGTATTGCAAATTAACTTGGTCTCTCGCGCCATTGCCAATCTTTACCTTTCCACGATGCTCACTCCCTCACCTTGTTTCCTTTGTTTTTGCTGCCCACGATGTGAGCATTTCTCTATAAGAGTGATGTCACCCATTGTCTCATTGAAGATGTTTGGTTAATCGCTGCCTGTGTCTTCCCATGATCATGCACTCTATTAAATAAAAAAATTTGCTGTCAAGAAGTATCCTAAAATACATTGTTTAATCAAATACACACACATTAGACCCAATGGACTTACACACACACACACACACACACACACACACACACACACACACACACACACACACACACACACACACACACACACACACACACACACACACACACACACACACACAGTGGGTGGAGAGATGTGATAAGTCATCAGATAACAGCAATTATACGTGCAGTCCATTGAGGAGTATGAGATATTTATCTGGGGTAATTATTTCACATTAGCCATCAGCATGTAGCATAGGCCAGCAGCCATCTTGGATGATTTAGTGAACCTTTTTTGTCCTAAAGTGTGTGTGTGTGTGTGTGTCTTGGATGGCCGTGTTTGCTCGTGCCTTGTTGTCCTCCCTCGGCTATGTGATTGAGGGATAATGTGATTTCCACTACTTGTCCTTGGGCTGTTGTTTTTATTTTTTCAGAATGAGCTGTTTAGCCCTGCTAAGTGAGTTTGGTGGCAGTCCCTCCAGAAACCATTTGTCTGCTTAATTGCTGGAACATATTGGTGACGGTTTAAGATCCCTAGAGCACATGCACAGCACACGCATAAACTGTTATTCCTTTCAGTTTGCACGTCACACACAAACTCCTTACAACACTTTGATTTTCCCCCATTTGGATGTCTGCGCCGAATGTTCGTATTATTTATATATATTTGTATATATAATGCAGTTTTACCTGACACATGACCAGTATATCAAAGATCACTGTGCTGCAATCGCTTGCAACACCTTAAAGAGAGTGGATCATGAAATGTCTTTATATAAATCATGGATCAGATATCATCCAGTTCTAACTCTATGCGACATATTACGATAGTCTCTTCTCTTCTGAATAATACCAACCCCCGATCAACACCACCCCCCCTTTAGACATCTCCTCTCTCCAGGTCAGTGACTCCAAATGGGACAGGACAATCCCATACCAGGGTCCCCCCCCCCCCCCCCCTCATACCCCATAGCACAGTAGAATATGCATTTAACAGTTTATGACAAGCACGGTCAATACTCTATTAGAGAAGTTGGCCATTTGTCATGATGGTTGGGGGGGGGGGGGGGGGGGGGGGTTGAATTGGCATAAGAGGGGATGTGGATCTTGAATACAGATTTTGAAGAAGAAAAAATGGTCCTCTACATTTTGTGTATTTCATCTGTCCAGTCAATTTTTTTAATCTTTTTTAATGCCCTATCGTGACATCCAATCCCAATGACTGCCTCCATTTTTGAAGCGTAGGAGCATTGGAATGTTAGTTATTGGGTCATGTTTTTGGTCATCATTTATCAGGAAATAATTTGTCATAAGGGGATAGACATTGTTGCGGTGAAACAGCGTCTCTCAATGGAGATGTTGCAAAACAACGTTTTCATTAGCCTAGATTACAGTATATTTACGTTGATTCTATATTACTGCAATGAGTTTTCTGAATATGGCAGCGGAAATTGGCTTCAAAAAAATCAAATGATGCATTCCGATGTTCAAGGCCTATAGCCAATGTATGTGGGCTTCTAACTTGGTCATCATATATAATCCATTTTGGTCTGCGGCACAAATTCTATATAAGGAAATGAAATGACACCCGG
This sequence comes from Lota lota, assembly GCA_026745465.1. Lineage (NCBI taxonomy): Eukaryota > Metazoa > Chordata > Actinopteri > Gadiformes > Lotidae > Lota > Lota lota. The sequence goes on along the minus strand of JACYXH010000568.1, from coordinate 2,040,188 downwards.
ATTTCCCTATTTAACTGGAGAAACATTTCCACAGAACCTTTTGGGGTTTTAGTCCTAAATGGTAATTTTGGTGTCACCCACATGGATTCTTCTCTTTACTACGGTGCTCTGTGGATGAGCCTCGTGGGTTTGTTCTCATAAAAGTTAGTCCGCAAACATATAGCATCAGCGCAAAATTAGAGTCTTCCATCTCCCCTAGGGAGACCACTGCTATTGATAAAGGAGTTATGTGATCTATAAACAGTTCAGATTGGGTTCCCAGGACGTAAATACTCTGGGGACGCCTGGAATGTTGAATGTCGTTTATTTTCCTTTTTTTTTTTTTTTTCACTGGACCAGATGAGTCGTCTCACTCAACCGCGAGAGGGGAGTTGGAGCCGTGTTCTCGTATGCGTATGAAGTTGTATAATAATAATGTTTTACGTCCTTGTATAGTTCATGGCCTCGAGTTGTTTGCACTCTTAAGTTGGCCTTCCACCCCAGAAATACCGCTAACCCTTCACAAAGACTGTTGGCCGTCAAGCAGAACCTTCAGTCAGAAGGTCAAAGCACTGCAGATACAGGGGTAGGGGTGGCTCTTGTTACTGTTGTAACTTTACTTTCTCTTTTAATCACCAATTAGTGTTTTTGTGTTGATGTGCCCTTGTGCATTTCACTTCTGTTGTGCGAGTGTTGGAAAGCTGTTTATAGCCCGCCCCTCCAAATACACACACACAGACACTGACTGTCCCGGCAGTTCCCACGCTTCGTGGCTGCACTTTCAGGCCCCCCCCCCCCAACCCAACCCTCCCCTCCCCTCATGCCTTCGTTCACATGCGCACATAGAGCGCATGTGGATTGGGACTGGAACTCCTCCTGAGTCAGTCAGGTTCTGCCTCGTATCGATGCCTGGTTCTAACTGCACAACTTCCTGGTCTGGGTTTGAAACAGTCGTGTTTTAGATGAGAACAGTCCTGCAGGCCTCCCTAGTGTAAAAAAAAAAAGATTGGATAGACCTTGAGGTTTTTCAGTCAGAGATGTTGGGTTTGAGAAGGAGGCATGGACTCACCCTTTCCTTTACTTTCATCTACTGGTTGTTGTTGTTGTTCTTTTCTCTCTTTGCTCCCCTTGGTGCCACCCAGAAGCAACATGGTAGAGTACATAGTGTTTTCTCCTTCCTGTCTCGCTGTGAATTATGTCTGCTTGACTCCCTTTCTTTCCATGAACAACAATCTGTAGATCGTGCTGATTCCACAGTAAAACATGCATTCGAAGGAGAAGGAGTCTTTGTGCTGCCGTTTCCCTTAGACTCGCCCCCATATGGTCAACTTTATCACAACATGTCCCAGCCTCATGTAAATGACTCTGCCTACAACAGCAGGGCACTGTACCCCCCTACTGTTTACTGTTGTTTCAGTTCTTAATCCTCCCGTCTAAATTTGTTTTTGTGTACTGACACAACCCCAAGTGTATAAGTTGACTCAAGCTTATGCACATTCCCAGACTATAGATGGGAATTGGGGAGTTAAAGAATTAAAGGGACACGTTAAACGAAGGCTCTCTGCCGTTCATTGAAACATAAGGGAGCCATGTGTTTCAGGTTTTAAGAGGGCAAAAAACGGATGTCTTTCTGCTGCCCTGCAGGCAGGAAGTGCTTCCGCAGAGCTAGCTAGCGAGAGGCGGTTGCCGTGTGTGTGTGTGTGTGTGTGTGTGTGTGTGTGTGTGTGTGTGTGTGTGTGTGTGTGTGTGTGTGTGTGTGTGTGTGTGTGTGTGTGTGTGTGTGTGTGTGTGTGTGTGTGTGTGTGTGTGTGTGTGTGTGTGTGTGTGTGGTCGATGCTCTGCTGAGTCTGCCCTTTTCTGCGGACTAACGTCTTGCCTCTAGGCTCCTCAATAAATGATGCCATCCCCTGAGTGTAATGGGGAGTCAATGGGTGATGGTTAGGTGTTGTGACAGCAGTAAATGTAAGTAAACATAAAGGGAAGGAAATAGGGGTCATGCATCATACACTGCACATCGTAAAGGTGAGCCTAGTCAATGAGAATGAATGAGGACAGCCCTGTGTGTCCGATGTATTTCATAGTAGCTTTGTATATACATGTGGGTTGATGCTGACTAGACAGGCACTTCTCAGCCAGAGCAGCAGTGAACCACCTACTAATGGAGAGGGAGGTCCCTTGTCAACGACCACAGATCAAACGTTATTTAAGGCCGCTTTGCCAGCTCATTGTGTCTCTCTAATGCCATCAGCAGTAGGCATTTGACCCTGATAATTATTGGCAATTTTTCCTGAATGCTCAGCATGTCAACATTTCTAAATCTATTTTAGGTCGATTCTTTTGGATGAGTAGTGGAACATACTTTCTCTCTCTCCATGTTTAAGAAAATAGACGTTTAGCCTAACCTTGAACCACTGGAAACCCACGGCTACACATGGCTGTCCTTCTCGTCCTCCAGTCTGGTCCGTGACCTAATGTCCTGCCCTCAACCAGAATGCGGTTCCAAGTAGACACTATGTTCTGCTCAGTCTCCCCCATCTTGTTTTTCCAAATCATTTTATTTCACATTCACATTCCCTCACAGATATCTTAGCCATGTTGTTTACGAGCGTAATAATAATTGATGGTTCCAGAGCAGCACTTTGTAATTAGCGGAATAGTTTAGTAGATTTCTTACTGAGCGGCGCTGTTATTGATTTGAAAGTGCGTTTCCAAAAATGTTAGCACAGTGCATGCTGTGAAGGTAGGGCAGTGGACACATGAGTAACGAAGCACAAGGACTCTGCGTTCCCCTGAGATGCTATGTAGCTCGTATGAAGTATTGATTTGAAAGCCTCTTTTGTTGTATATTTTGATACCGAGGTCCACTTATGCTCAAGGGACCTGGAACTTTCCCTTGAGACGTCTTCAGTTTATTGATTTCTGTCGCTATTGTGCCTTCACTTCATCTTGTGATCACATTATGATCTTGTCAAATCATCATAACTTTGGGGAAGATCCTTTTTGGGGGGAATATAAACAAAAACGTTTTTGCATCCTCTCAGTCTTACACTTTCTTACACATTCTGTTGTCTTCCCTCCCCAGGTCTGCAGTACAGCTGGCGTTGAGGAGCAGGACGGTTGTGTTGGGACGCCCTAAGGTGGAGACGACCTACGAGGTGGAGAAGGAAAAAAGGAGCTGGTTTTATATTTCAAACTTAACTAAGATTTCCGTGTTATAAACGCAAACTCCGCCCGCCACCTAAACTCCACCGCCACCCAAACTCCGCCACCGCCACCTAAACTCCACCTCCGCCACCCAAACTCCACCACCGCCACCCAAACTCCACCACCGCCACCCAAACTCCACCACCGCCACCCAAACTTCACCTCCGCCACCCAAACTCCACCACCGCCACCCAAACTCCACCACTGCCACCCAAACTCCACCTCCGCCACCCAAACTCCACCTCCGCCATGCCCATCCTCAAGCAGCTGGTGGGCTCCACCCAGACCAAGCGGCGCTCCCGCATGGACCTGACCCGCGAGATGATCAGCTCCCCGCTGGGCGACTTCCGCCACACCATGCACGTGGGCCGCAGCGGCGACGCCTTCGGCGACACCTCCTTCCTCAGCAGCCGCTCCGGCGAGCCCCCCCCGCCCGACACCCCCCCGGCCTACCCCCACTCCCCCCGCCCGGGCCTGCTGTCCCGCACCTTCCGCAGCAGCAAGCGGTCCCAGTCGGTGACCCGCGTGGACCAGCGCCGCCGGGACGACGCGCTGGCCTCGCCCGGCGGCCCCTCCCCCGTCTACGTGAAGAACGCCATGTCCCTGCCCTTCCTCAACGACGAGGACTGCGTCGACGGCGCCTCCACCAGAAGCCTCACGTCCAGCCCCTTGAGGCAGATCGGGGGGACCGGCGGCGGCGGCGGCGGGCGCGTGTCCAACGGCAACGCTGCGGCGTCCGCCACCGCTGCGGCGTCCCTGGAGCTGGAGGAGAGGAGCTTCGGGGAGCTGATGGACCTGCCAGAGACCACGCCCTCCCAGTACCGGGGCGGCATGAAGCGGGCCGAGTCAGTCATGTCCTTCCACATCGACCTGGGGCCCTCCATGCTGGGGGACATCCTGGGCGTGATGGAGAAGGAGGACGACGACCTTGGCTACGAGGAGGGCAAGAGCAGCGAAGGCCACGCCTCCCCGCCCCTCAGCACCGTTGGGGAGGGGGACGACAGCGTGGCCGGCGGCGGACGTGAGGGGGTGGGGGAGTTGGAGGCCAACGACGATGAGGAAGAGGCGGAGCTGCAGCATGACTCCATGCACGCGGGCAGCTCTGTGGATCTGGGGCCCGAGAGCGGAGGCCCGTACACCCCGGAGGCCCGGCCCAAACTCCTGCAGCACCTGGACAGCTGCTCCATGTCCAGCTCGGGCTCCGCCCCAGTGGAGGGGGAGAGGCCGGGGGACCAGGCCTACGCGGGGGACACGGACAGCGCCACCTTCAGCGCCCCGCCCGAGGAGGAGAGCACCTTCTCATCGTTCCTGGAGGACGAGGATGACGAGATCGGCGTATGAGGTCGGACCAGACCCCGCGGGCTTCGGCTTACCTCCCCTGGAACTAGAACTGGAAGACGTTTTTGGTTTGGTACATCTGCTCCTCCTGTCAGGGGGAGAGCGACCATGACTCTCTCTGACACAAACGCCACATGTCAGAGCTCTCTTCCCCTGTGCATTAATACTCTCGGCCAGTCTGACAAACTCACTGGCCCTCTTTTTGAACACTGAGCGAACTGACTGGGGGAAAGGAGTTGGTCATCAAATATGGAACATTCCGGGATTAAGCTGAAAGAAGGTGTCGGCGAGCCGCAACGTCAAATAAACACATCTGACAACTCAAGCTTATTTTACGCCGTTTCCCACCTCAGCCAGAAATAGACTAAAAAAAAAACGTTTATAGTTTTTAACAGCATATGCCTTGGTTCTGTCTGTCCTGCTCTGGCCTCATCTTACTAACAGTGGTGGGTGCCTCACCACAGTGTAGAGAGGTGCTGTTGTGTGAGGGTTCACACCTTAACCAGCAGTGCATTACTTGTTGGGACTAGACGGGACCAGGACTCACTCGTAGCAACATGTATCTGAAGAGTGCCATAGACATCTGTCACGCAAGTGCTATGACATATCCTTTTGCCTTTTTGTAGTTTTGTAGTTTTCTGCGCCACTGCTGCAACCCCGTCCCTTACCTTGCCTTATTACTCAACTGTTTACTCTGCTGTACCAGGCTGTCCTCGGTAGCGTTATTGTAGATTTACAAATGGCTAAACCACAAGAGCTAATGAGGATGTGTCGAGTGGTGAATACACAAGCACTGGGGGGGGGGGGGGGGGGGGGGGGTGCTCCTGCTCCTGCTCCTTGCAAGGAAGGGGTGCACTTGGGGGGCGTGCTCCTTGCAAGGAGCAGGAAAGGGCCTTCTTGGCCTCCAGGTTGTTTGAGGTCAAACAGAAAGCGTTTTGAACTCTAATGTGAAGCAGGTATCTCACAGGTATCTCCTTGCTACCGTTGTCTGCAGCCATGTTGAAACTGAACCCTGTTCGATAACCACTTCCTTCCTTTTGAAGTGATGAACCCGCATGAGCGAACTGGAACCATGCAAATGTGCATTACAGATGCTCAACTTTCTGTGCACCCTCCACTGCCATTTACGTCAAAAACGAAATGCAGGGTTTATAGTTTATGCACAACTAGAATACAAAACTGTGCTGCCAATCTGCAACCCAAACTCTGGACACTACTTCTGTTTGTGTTGTGTGTCTTTTTATCTTGAAGAAAAGTTTTGTTTTGTTTGTATGTAACAAGATACATGGTCTTAAAATAAAGTCTTTAAAGATTATGGCTTGTTAGTTTTTTTTTTCTGTAGTCTGCACTCGGTGTCACAGCAACTTGAGTCAATCTGTAGCAGCATTTAAAACCCACTGAAACTACAGAAACGGCGCTGAGGGGGGGGGGAAAGATTACTTCCACCGCAATGTCAAGAGACATGAGTGATGTGCAAAGACACATTTTTTGTCATAAATAATCTGTTACGGGACTTCCTGTTATGAGATGCTGTCAAATGTGTCCCACTGTCTTCTCGATGATTAATCACTGCTGAATTTAATTTATCAACTGTTTCGACTTGATAACTACAATGTGTGTTGAATGACATTGTTCTTTAAACTCGATCCCCTGTAGAGAGGAAAGGATAATAATGACAGGAACGGTAGATGTGGAACCCCACTGACGGAAACATTGGGTATATCGCATTTGATGGCTTATTTGATTTGTTGATGCGTTTAGCAGTCATGTCTGGAACGATCTATGGGAAAGTGTTCTCAAAGTTAAGCATTACTGGATTATTGTTTTTTTTCTTTGTGAAAGAATAATGTATATTTACTGTCCGTGTTCCTTATCTGAAATAACCTATATTTTTCAATAAAATTAATATTGAACATCCATCATTGTCATAGTTTTGTGTATTTTTCTTTACCTGTACCTATAGTTATGGATACAATTTCATTTTCCTTCCATCTTTTATTATGTACTTATTTTCTCAAGGTAACACTACTAGAGGAAGGAAGGAAGCAATCGAGGCCCAGTTGGACAAACTGCACAGGAAGTGATTACCCCTAGATGGAGGCCAGCGCTTTGGAAGGGATCCAAAATGGAGTTGTGATGGTGAGTTCAATGCTAAATGGAAAATCCTAAAGCTGTCCTTGAATACGACCATCAAAATTGTTTACGCTCTCTGGCTTGTTTTGGGTTCTCTTGCTCTTTTAACAGACAATGTATTTTTTCAAACCGTGATTTATATAAAGTTATTCGGTGTAGCAGTAGGCAACTAGGGATGTATTGTATTTGAAACAACTTCCAACTACTTCCAACTTCCAAGCATCTTTTTATGTTCTCGTATCAGGGCTGCATCCCTTCCCTCCGAGACAGCTGCTCCAGGTCTCCATCAACAAGACCCCTGGGAGTGTGTGTGTGTGTGTGGGGTGGGGTGGGGTGGGGGGGGGTGGGGGGGGGGGGGGGGGGGGGGGGGGGGGGGGGGGGGGTAGTGTCGGCGAGGAGGAGGGGGTGGGGCGGCGGCGAGGGGGGGGGGGGGGGGGTGGTAGTGGCGCGAGAGAGAAGACAGGAAATGGCCATCTCTTTGTTCTCGTTTGTCCTCCCGTTGGCCTGCAGGCATACAGATGGTTCGATTACATGAACGGACCAAGGCTGTATTCAGAATAAACGCACCTGATGCATGGTATTTAAGACTTCATAAGATAGTGACCAATGCATTGAAAACACCGGGGAGACCGATGACTCCAAGGGTGGATGTGGTGGGTTTTAACGTTGTTCATGCAATCCATACAAAAACATCTGATCAGCACCCACAATCCCCATATATTCAACTTTATGCCTGGGAGGATTTCTAGCTCTGTCAACATTTACGCATTTTGTTCCAAAGGTTAATCTAAAAAAGCGGAACGAGTTTAAAACAGGCCACTTATATCGATTGTTAAGATCAATAACAAAACGGTGGTGCCATGGATTCTTCTTTAGCCTCTCCGTCTAAGATTCATTAGAAGTATTCTTTGTAAGAGTACTTACGCATTTGAACAGTTTATCTCAACATATTATTACCCGCAGTCTGAGTCAGGAAGTCTCTCTTCTATCCTAAGCCAGGGGAGACTTCATGGATATCTACTGCCATCCAGTGGTCATTGAAGGTATACGTCCAGCCAAGGGCGTGTCTGATTGTTCGAATAGGTTCTATGGCTTAGGGAGGAGAAATGTTTTGACCAAAAATGTTTTTCTTTTTTACCAGATGAAAACCTAGTATAAAACTACCAACATATCCCATATCCCCATGCATCAATATATATATGTACTTTATGGGCGGGCACACAGAACCCCCACCCTACACCCCACCCCCCTCTTTCTCCACATGTTGTAATGTGAGTCTGGCTTGCAGCTGCTTCTCATTCTCAAAGACCACGGATGTTCTTTCTCATCTGCGTTAACGGCCTCACATATTGTTTCCCCCCTTCTGAATTCCAGCCTCTCTCTGAGTCACACTTTGTACTCTTCCTCCTTTGGCCAATGGGAGGCGCTCTGAGTCTGGAGGTTCTTATACTGAGCCAGAAGCCCCCCCTCCGCACAGACCCTCAAAAAGAAGTTTCCGCCAAATTCCATGAGCCGAAACTCTGCGATGTCTTCCAGCAGCATGCAGAAATCTGGAAAGCATTAAGCAACCTGCTGGTGAGGGGCGGGGGGGGGGGGGGGGGGGGGGGGGGGGACGTGAGAGAGAGAGGGTGGGAGGAAGGGGAGCTAAAAGTGGGGGTGGGGGAGGAGAAATAGAATGCATAATTGTACAACAGTCGCCTTTTGCCTTGCTCTGCACTCTCCCCTTTCTCTCTCTCTCTCTCTCTCTCTCTCTCTCTCTCTCTCTCTCTCTCTCTCTCTCTCTCTCTCTCTCTCTCTCTCTCTCTCTCTCTCTCTCTCTCTCTCTCTCTCTCTCTCTCTCTCTCTCTCTCTCTCTCTCTCTCTCTCTCTCTCTCTCTCTCTCACACACACACACACACCTCTCCCGTCCTCAAGTTCAGACCACTCCCCTGCCCTGAGTTACTGCAATCTAAGCAGCCCCAACGTGTGTGTGTGTGTGTGTTTGTGTGTGCAGAATTATTCCCCCAGTGCCAGTTTCTTGGTCATAAACAAACAAGCATTTCTCTTCTGTGTAGGTTTGCGCTCAGGGAACCATGAGGAGCTGTATGTGTGTGCGTGTGGGGGGGGGGGAGTGTGTGTGTGAGTGGGTGAGTGTGTGTGTGTGTGTGTGTGGGGGGGGGGGGGGGGGGAGTGTGTGTGTGTGAGCGGGTGAGAGAGGGGGAGCGTGTGTGTGGGGGAGTGTGTGTGTGAGCGGGTGAGAGGGGGAGCGTGTGTGTGTGTGAGCGGGTGAGAGAGGGGGAGCATGTGAGAGAGGGGGAGCGTGTGTGTGTGTGTGTGTGTGTGTGTGTGTGTGTGTGTGTGAGTTTGCCTGCAAGTTTGTACTCTGGCAGGGTGCTGGCTGGTGAGCTCTGTGGCCAGGCCAACTAGATGTGTATAGTGTGTGAAAGTTCAAGCAGGACCATGGGTCCGCCGTTCCCATGTTGGATGAGCATGGTGAGGGCCTGCAGGTATCTAGCAGGAAGGTGCCCATGGGTGACCCTACGTCTTGTACGGCTGCGTTGCAGGGAGAGACGGTAAGATCGGGTCGGGGAGGGGTCTCAACAGGAGAAACCTGTGGGCATGGAAAATGTCTCACTTTGCCATGGAATTAGGATATGTGTGTGAACTGTATCAAAATAACATCTCTTTTCCCTTTGTGTTCTCACACGGAAAATGGGCAGACATGTTAATTTTTTTAGGCGGGGGGGGGGGGGGGGGGGTGGTAAAACCACAACGGATACTAGTGTGAACAGGAGTGGGGAACACAAACATTCCTATACCCAGCCATGACCTTTTGACCCCTGGAGCTGGGGTCTGGAGTGATGGCAGAAGAAGACCACACACACATGGGGGGGGGGGGGGGGGGGGGGTACGAGCAAAAGGCGCAAACCCCCTCTCTGTCCCTCCCCCTTCTGTAAAGAGATGTCTGGGTTGTGAATTCAGGGAGGAAGGGGGAAGAGAATTGGGGAGAACAACGCCTCAGACGAAACGTGGTTTTCCCCCGCAGAGGGATGGACCTTTTTTATTATTGAATTTCTCTAGTTGTTGTGCAATGAACAGTTTCCTTTATAAATCTGCAGAGTGTGTCATGACCTCTTGGATTGCTCTCGACGCTTCTGTCTCAAAATATGATTTTCCTAACTCCTGGTTTATTTTATTTTATTTCTACAATCAGTAAATGAATGCAATGACACTGGTAATGCAACTGGTTGCGTCATGGCTTGATGCCACCTTCTTCGGAGCTCCAGATGAAGGAATACATCCGACATACGGCACGTCGTTCTGTCCTCGCTGTCGCGCCACACAGTTTAACAGTCGGAATCTATCTGGAATCTGGACTTTTTCTCCACAATCTGTGGAACAATGATTCATCGCACACCAACCCCATCCCCATTTTCCATTTCCATTTCCTTCGTTTTTTTTCTTCTGTCTGTGAAACTCTCTCTCTCCTTCTCTCTCCCTCTCTCTCTCTCTCTGTCTCTGTCTCTGTCTCTGTCTCTGTCTCTGTCCCTCTCTCTCTGTCTCTCTCTCTTTCTGTCACACGGGCATGAGGGTGAGGGCGTCCTCGTGAGGGTGACCTCGTGAGGGCGTCCTCGTGAGGGTGCTTAGGTTGCGCCAGCTCCCAGCCGGGGCCCTTGACCAAATGGGTTGGGGCTAATTAGGGAGGAGTTGAGGGGGATTGTGCTGGGGGGTCGGCGGCTCCCTACACCTCCCTACCTCCACCTCTGTCGACTCACTGGGCCTGCTGCTGTCTCTATCCAGCTGTCACCACACAAAACAAATAGCTCTCCCTAGACCCACTCCGTTTCCTCACCACGCTAGCACACGCACACCCACACACACACACACATGCACAAACACACACACACACACACACATTCTCTGCTTTACTCGTGTTTACTTTACCCATTGCGCTGGCGTTTCCTTCGCGATTTCCATTCGTCAGTTAAAGTTAAAACTGTGATTTAGAACTTTTCCGATTGTGGAGCATATTTATCTTAACGGATGATTCATTCACAATGACAAGCCTTTTAATCTGTTATTGTTGTCGTTTATTGTTATTTCTCTACTATGTATTTCTACTACTAATGCTGTTGTTATCTACGTCTTTAAATGGTAAATGAAGGCAGTATGGGCCATGGGCTTGATTCATGGTCCACCCCCCCCCCCCCCCCCCCCCCCGTGGTGTAGCCCAAGTAGACCTCACAAGCTGCTCTCATAGTGTGTCCACATCCTCGCCAACATGGGACTGGGCGCCCCCCAACCATGGTTGCGTGTCCGAGACAATGCCGTCCTTGTCCTGGACAGACAGTGCATGCCCACTGTGGTGGGGGGTGATCATAAAAAGTCACTTCCTACAGGCCAACATTAAACTTTGACCCTTCCGGCCTCGCTCTTTTTCCTCTCTCTCTCTCTCTCTGTCGTACAGCCGGGGCGAGATGCAATGTGATGCATGCAAGCCAATCAGGATTACCCAGGCAGAAAGGTTGTCAATCTTTCTGAGACGCTCCAACTTTTCCCCGGAGATTGACGTGGCTTTGAATGACAAAACTATAGCGATAAATAAAATGTCATTCCGTCGCTGCATAAATCGTTTCCTCATTTGCAGAGTGTGTCGTCGCGAGCTTGTGCAGAGACATGGAACTCAGACTTGGCATGCTGTTGTCTGCCAAGCTAACCTCCGAATGTTTTGTAAAGTCTTGATGTGTCAATCATCCATTTTTTTGATTGCATTGCCGGTGTCGTTATTTATTTTCCTCCGTCTGAACATAGTGTAGAGTTGCTTGCTTATGCAACCGATAGCCTCATGGCTATGACATCATGTCAGAAGCCTTCCGGATTTGTGGTTAAATGAAAGGGTCCAGTCCGCCCCACTTGTAATTCACTTCATCTCTTACTACAGACTTGGCTCATGTGAGACTATAGAGTCATGGCTGGGCGCTGGCCTCTCTTCTGCATTCCTCCATTAGCTTCATTAGGAACACAGAGTCCACTGTTCACCACTGACTGAAGCTATCTCTCTCTCACACATACGCACAAACACACACACTTGCAGTCCTTTACGTTCCCCTGTTGTTCCTATAGCGAGACTTAAAGAGCCTCCAGACGACTTCAAACCAACATAATAAATAAATAAATCAGCCTCAATTAAAAAAGTAGGGAGAAGTTCATTGCACTGCAGAGATTGTTAATGGCGTAATAAAAACAGGGCGTGTTGTGTAGAGATGGGATGAGGACAACACTGTGGATTGGAGCCACAGCTTGGGTGTTAACATGTGGGGAGACATTTTAAATGTACTGCAATGGGTGTGGGTTAGTCATTTAAAAGCTCCCCAGTCTCTCTCTCTCTCACTCTCTTTCTCTTCTCCTCTGTTCCTCTGTTCCTCTGTTCCTCTCCCCTCCCTCCCTCCCTCCCTCCCTCCCTCCCTCCCTCCCTCCCTCCCTCCCTTCACTGTTCTTCCCTCTGGGCCAAGTTGGAGCAAGAGATTGGGAGGGGAGGAGGGGACGGAAGGGGAGGTTCAGCACGCTACTGGCTCACCTCCCTATCCATCAGGCCAGGTCTGGCGCTCCTCCTCCTCCTCCTGCAGCATCATGGGAACTGTAAAGTTTAAACAAGCCAATGCTGTGTGTGTGCGTGTGTGTGTGTGAATAAAGGACAGTCACTTGAACTGATCATCCATTACTTTCACACATTTGCTGTTAGGCCCCTTCTCTCCAGTTATGGGCTGATTCGGAGATGAGATTTCAATCTCTATGCCGTGTTTATCTTCGCCGTAAACACTGAGCGTTTGGGCCGCTTCACCTCGGGATCTGGCCCTGAACGTGGAGGAGCACACAGCTGAACATGAGGCAACCCACTGGCGCGCGATATTGGCTCAGCCCAAGGGGGTGGGGGGGGGGGGGGGGGGGGGGGGGGGATGCTTCTGGGACGGGTTTGGGTCTCTTGGCCTGTGGGTCTGCCGCGGCAGAGTGTGGTTGAGCTCCTCTTCGCCGCCGGCACCATCTGTAGCTGTTTTACGTTTGACTGACAAATGGCTGCGATGCTCTTCCTCTCGGAGAGGGAAACGGAAAGTTTGAAACCCTGTGCCTTGCTCGAACCGCAGGCCGCCGGTAAGACGGAGACGTCACGACGGCAGCGTTGACGTCCACGGTCAGCAGAATGCTACGCGGCCTGTCCACTGTGTGTGTGTGTGTTTTGGGGGGCTATTAGTGCTTATACCATAACATTTCCACTTTGGCATTAGTGTATTGTACCCATGTGCGTGTGTGTGTGCATGTATGTGTGGGTGTGGGTGTGTGTGTGTGTGTGCATGTGTGTGAGGGACGGAGTGTTTTAGTAATCACCTAAATGGCTTTTCCCTATTCCTCCAAGTTCACGCTCCTGTGGTGGAGATTACAGCCGGCCAGGAAGTGATGGTGGAGGAGTGGAGGAGTGGAGGGTGGGATGGTAGGCTGAGGTCACTGGGCTGTCCCACCTCTAGGAAGGGAGGAGAGTGAAGAGGAGCAGAGACAGTCAGCCCTCTGTAACGGCTCTATACAGCCCCCCGACCCATGTTCTTCCACCCCCCCCCTTCCACCCCCCCTCACCCACCCACCCCCCCCACCTTTATCCCCCGACAGACCCTCATCGGTCACATCTGGTTTCATCCCACTCCAGCACTCCATCTCCTGCCCTGGAGAACCCACATCTTGTGTTCCACCAGCGCTCTCCCCTAGACGCTATCAATGTCTCGCCGCTTTATTATGCAAAAACACACACACACACACACACACACAAACATGGACCACCACACACACACACACACACACACACACACACACGGACCAACACAGACACAAACATACAAACATTGACCACCACACATACACGGACCAACACACAGACAAACACAGACACAAACACACAAACATGGACACACACACACACACACACATTGACCAACACACACACACACACACATACACACGGACCAACACACATACACACACAAACACACATGGACTACCACACACACACACGGACCGGGTACACAGCAACACATTATATGTTTACGGTCTTGGCAAGAGAGAGAGTAGGGTGTATTTGGGGTGTATTCAGAAGGGGGGGAGGGTGACCGTATGAGAGATCGGCCCTTGCATGCCTGGGATGCCTTTGGTGTGACCAGGGTGTCTGTGTGTGTGTGTGTGGGTCTGGGTGGTGGCCTCTCCAGCTGCTTGTCGTCTGTCTCATCTGTGCTGGACAGGCCACCACCCAGACACACACACACACACACACACACATCCTCACACGCCATTGAGAAAAGGGACTTCGGTACTTTGGTGGAAAGAGATTGTCACAGTAATGGAGAGTCTCTTCCAGTTGTAATGCAGTTTGACATTTTTGCTATTTTTGTGCGTTTTATAACTTGGGCAATAATGACATCATCTTGGTTTCGAAATGAGGGTCGAAAATCGCAGTGGAAGAGAGTTCGAAATCACAAATTCAAGAGTTAAAACACAGAAAGCCCACAGGAGCTGCCTAGTTAGCTAGTGTTCAGATTACGAGGTGGTCACAGGACATCTTTGGTGTTTGTTGTTGACCATTTGATACAGAATATAGAGAGAGAAAAAAGGGGTGAAATAGTTTCTTAGGTCAACACCTTAGGTCATTCCTCGCTTGGTTTGGTCATTTCGCTGTACACCTACTTGATTGGAGAGTCAGCCCAGTGGTGGTGATTCACTGGACCCGCAGGCCAGTGTGAAGTCCACTCCCTCCTGTTGAATGCTTCAACGTTGAGATCCTCAAACCCTTGCGCGACCTCAGGGAGTTTAAATATCCTCTGCGGAACAATCTCTACATTACCCAAAATGCACTGCAGCGTGTGTGATTGTGTTCAGAGAGGGAGTGGGGTTTGAGGACTGTGTGTCTGTAAGTAGGAAATAGAAGGAGTCAGAGGTTTATTGGAACTCATTTGTATCCTACTTCTATGTCCGTATAAACATCCGCTCTATCTCTCCGAGTTACTGAGTACTGTAAAGGCAGTCTGTGTTCGTATTAGTGTTTGAGTTCTAATGCCGTACGCTTGGTTATTGAGCCAAATGGGCTAACATTAGTTTTCTCCTAACAAGACCGAAGTGAAACTGGGAGCCCACTGTAACGGGAGGTAATTGCTTTGAAAAGGGTAACTTTATAATGGAAAAACAAGTCCTGTTTTCAATTAAGTCTTTCCATCCCTTCCCCCATCTATGCAGGAAATCATATGAGTCTGCTCCAGAGAGCCATACTATATTTCCTCTCTAGGAGTTAACCACCATGCCTACACCATGTGTAGTCCTACACCATGTGTAGTCTTACACCATGTGTACTCCTACCATGGACTGGGATTTAACTGTGTGACTTTTTAATTCTGGAAAGAAGATGTTTTTTTGACTTTTCTTTACTTTACTTTTTCCAACATTCATTTGTAGTTCCACCAATAAAGTAAAAAAGACTAAAAGAAAGGGTGTTCATGTTTTAAAAAAGCCCCCCACAAAAAAAAGTTATCTTTGCCTTGGAATTTTTCACATTTGCTTAACCGCACCCAACTTTTTATTCTCGTTTTTCTTCGCCAGAGCATATGTTTTGGAATACTCACATGGGCGGAGCCCTTGTCTCATCTGGAATGCATGAAGTAAAACAATACGTCCCAGCATCTCTCGTCAGTATGGACAAAGTGGGAGTGAGATTGCAGTGGGTGGAAGCTCTCTCCGTCCGCCCAGCTGGAGCAAGAGAGTTGACGTTCATGTATTTCGTATTGTCATTTCTCAAGAATGAGGAGAGAAACATTTTGCGATCGCTGTAGTCTATGGATAAGAACTTGAAAACATAGAGGTGATGGTGTTTGAATGGGGCGGTGATTGGAGCCTGTTTGTTTCACTGCATGTATGGTCTAACGGTAGTGGGGGGTGGGGGGTGGGGGTGGGGGTGGATGTACTGCCGCGTCTGGCTTCAATCGCTTTTCTCCTCCCCCCCTTTTTACAACTCCAGAGAGAGAGAGAGAGGCCATGAGGGCTCTCCATGTGGCTGTCAGGTGGGGGAGGGGGAGAGGGAGGGGGGAAGGGTGGGAGTGATAGTATAAGCCCTGGTCTGCATGTGTACACACAAACCACACTCCACTCTCTGACGGCGGCCATCTCTGTAAACGGGGACCACTCTGCACACTGTGGTCATGTAGCAGCATCGTTTGATACAATACGTACCACCCGCACATACATGCCTCCTCCAGGCCTGACCTCAGCTCCCCCTACCCCCACCCCTACCCCCACCCCCACCCCCACCCAAAGCCTCAGGCCTGCAGCGTTTGAACAACAAACCCTGACTGGAGAGGTAAACGCGAGGAAAGGGGCATGGCTTCCGTCTCTCCTCTGTTGAGTGAATCAGCAGCTGGATGAGTCATAAAGCCCGGTGCTGACCCACAGGATCGCCACTTGAAATACTGCTCGGGCCGGGCTGGTTGGCCTTCATATATTTCTCGTTTTTATTTGTTTTACGCTCAGCAATCATATTGATTTATGGCAGGAGTTTCATCAAAAAAAGAGAGAAATAAGCGTTTCCTAACCTTTCCCCCACCTCATCTTCCCTCTAGCAAACCAACTGTGTCCTCATGGCCTAGGGTACATCAGATGGATGGATGGATGGATATGTAGATATATAATATAGAAAATATCTATACTAGACATACAGATAGCGAGGCAGTCATACAGCCAGGCACACCGGAGGATGGTCAGATGGATGGATGAATGGACAGATGGATGGACAGATATATAGAAACATGGATTGACTGACAGATAAGACAGATTTGTTTGTTGCTATCTCACAGACGTTGACCTCTGCAGCATCTCTGTGGACACCGGTCTCCTCATTCTTTAGAGGCAGAGCGTTCTCCTATATCACAAGGTGTTGTCAGCACTATACTTGAAAGATATTTGTCGGCCTCACACCTCACTTGGCATGAAGAGCCTCAGGCTGCTTTCCAAGGAAGCCAAGGCCTGTAAACTGTCTGGAAGAGAGTGGCAGCTAAGTCTTTAAGGGATAGCATGCTAACAGGACTTGTGGAAATACACTGATAACAAACCAGGCTCATATCATTTATATGTGAACTGGGAAAAGTGTTTGGGATTAAAGAAGCAGCGCCTAAAGCAGCATCAATTACTCCAAGGTCGTAATCTTCTTTGGGAGTGTATCTCAGTCGACTTATGATTTATTCACACGGATAATGGAGTGCGTGTTGAAAGCTGCGGAGGAAATTCACATGTGATTATTTCCTAACTGTTCATTTCTTATTACCTCACTCCATGCCAAGGCTCCACCTAGCTAGTGCATCTCCCTGGTTCCAGGCAACCATCAGTCTGCAGGCCTTTTACAGGAAGCCAGGGTCTAATGATTAGCACATGGTGAGAATCACTTGGGTGCCCCGACGTGGAGACGTCATGGCGTGGATCTGTGATTTATTTGCTTGTTGTGATTGCTTAGAGAGAGAGAGAGAGGGGGGTGGGGGTGGGGGGGAGTGTGTCTGCAGGGACTGGTGTTGGGTGTCCCAGACCTACTTTATCTGATTCAGCGTTCAGCGTAGATCTCTACATCTCGGTCACGGCCCATTTCAGAGCTTCGTTGTTAAAGAGGAAAGATTTGTGTGCATGGCGGGCATAAACCAGCACAGCTGCTGTGAAAATAGCCCCTAGTTTATGTTTGGTACATCGATCTGCATGTTAATTTGTTATCTTCTTCTTCTTCTTCTTCTTCTTCTTAAACACACACACACACACACACACACACACACACACACACACACACACACACACACACACACACACACACACACATACACACACACAAACATACAAGCCGTTGTAGTTATTTGTCCAGCTGATAGTACACAAGCTTTTAAAGATAACCTTGTGCACAGAACACATTGGAAAGTGAAGGCAGGGTAAATTTAAAGTGTGTGTGTGTGTGTGTGTGTGTGTGTGTGTGTGCATGAATTACTGTGAATGAATGTCTGTCTGGGTTCATGCACACAAGTGTGTGTGTACATGGATATGTGTGATGGGGGATTGGTGTCATTGTGTTTTCACATTGCCATGCAAAGTGTGTGTGAGAGTGTGAGACAGAGCGGCTGGTGACATGATATTACTCTGTTTTAGTTTTTAACTTCCATGACCACAGCAAGGCCTTGTGATGACCTTTAAACCTACATTCCACATGGACGGGCAAATCTAGGGTGCACTTTAGAACATGAGGGATAAGGTAGGGTGATCAATGTATTTGGATTCCTTTATTTTGTTTATTATCGAATCAAACCGCCACAGAATAGTGCAAAATTGTGAAATCAATATTACATTTAAGTATTTATGTTAACTACTCAAAACCCATGCACTAAATCTTGAGGTTCCAAGCTTTAGGGAAATGTCTGGTAAAATGAAATTATTAGTCGTTTTCTCTTTCCTTCTTTGTTTCTTTCTTTTTTGGACACACCCAAAAAGGGTGTAGTTGTCAGAACTCCATCTGGTCGGACTTCATGAGACTGACCTCAGTGCTAAAGTGTTTCTTCTTGTTCTCTGGGAGTTGAAGACAACACGAGATGTTTGGGGACACATGGAAACCTTCATTTAACCCTCTACGCAGAAAATGACTTTAACTCAATTCACAATGAAGGCACTTACCATTCACCTAGACCAGCCTCAAACCAAACCACCAATTAAAAACACCATTACCCAGATGTCTTCATGATCGGTCCACAATGAGTACTCAGGGGGAACCCCCCTGTGTAGCCCTCCTCCCACTAACATATCAACCTGATGACACAGGAAGCTCGTTAAGATAAACACAGCGGTCCTCCCTGTATCAATGACATCTGTTCCAGAGATCACCTTTTTTTTTCTTTTGGTGTGTGTGTCTGGGGTGTTAGCGGGGGTAGGGAAGGAGAGGCTGGATATTCGTCGTATGGACGCCACATGGGATGGTACCGGAACCAGTGGAATGTGCCGTGCCGGGTTAGCAATTTGCGCTAACAGTGTGCCAGTACGTTGAGTTCAATGGGCTGATTGTGTGTGTGTGTGTGTGTGTGTGTGTGTGGATTAGGCACACATCTGCCCTGGTGGTTCACACTACAGGGCAGGGGGGACGCCATGCCCCCCTTCCCCATGCTTATATGGGCCATGGGGCATCGGCCCGGACTGGGGGAGGGGTGGAGGAGAAAGGAAAATCATCTTGTAGTGATTTCCCCCTCTCTGTCTCTCTCTCACTCTCTGTCTCTCTGTCTCTCTGTCTCTCTGTCTCTCTGTCTCTCTGTCTCTGTCTCTGTCTCTCTGTCTCTCTCTCACTCTCTGTCTCTCTGTCTCTCTGTCTCTCTGTCTCTGTCTCTGTCTCTGTCTCTCTTTCTTTTTCTCTCTTTTTCTCTCTGTCCCTCTCTCTCTCTGTCTCTCTGTCCCTCTCCCCCCAGTGCCTCATGTGTATTGGTGATGAACTCCTCCATGGACCTGGGTGTGTCGGATTTGAAGTGAGAGTTTGAACTGCAGCCCCACCCGAACGTGGAGTGGCCAGAGTGTTACTCTTCGATTTGTTCACTTTTGCAATCCCTCCTTTCGACCAAAAAACACTGTTTATGTGCTTATTGTTATTGTTCTTTTTCTTCTTCTTCTTCTTCATTCTTTCCTGTTACCGAGGGACGGCGATAATGCCAATACCTATTGAACCGTTTTGTTTGAAACAGGAGAAAATCTAATCAAAATAAATCCCTCTTGAGTTGTCACAGGTGGCACCCATCACACTTGGCACCTTTAGAAAAGTGCCAAAACCCACCCACCCATCTGCCAGCACCCCCCATCCACCACCCTCTTCCTGTTCACACACTTAGGCATGTCTTCATCATTTATTCACTCTTTCTAGAAGGCTTGTGACATCATATTACGCTTGAGCGCGGCGTAATCAATTGGGGTAATGCGACCAAATGCATCGGCACATCATATCATCCACGCAGTGTCCTCACGATCAATGAGGCGCTCTCGACGTTGCCATGAATCCTGGCTCCGTTGTTATATTTGGGTTTTCATGCGGAAAATTGAAAAAGTTATTTCCTGGTGGCTATCGATCAAAAGGAAGACGTCTGTGCGTGTCTTATGTAATATCGATAAACACTTCCCTAATTGCGTTGTTATTGAGCGATGCTTCATGTGGAAAACAGTAATCATCTATCAGCGACACTGGACCAGGATGTGTGCTATGTTCTGGGGGCGATGGGGGGGGGGGGGGGGGGGGGGGGGCAGAGTTTGCAGTGATATGGAGCACACCACGGAGGCCTCTAAAGGCATTTATATAGCCTCTGCTGACACCTGTTGTAGCTCAGCCAGCCAGGCTAGCTAGATATGCCCCCCCACCCCCCTACACACGCCACACACAGGCCCCGGCCTGCTGCTGTAGCTGCGGGAGCTAACAACTTTAGCTACTCCTCAGCATCAACCGCATCATTATAAATAGTATACAGCTGAGCCATTGTCTAACATGTCTCTCTCTCTCTCTCTCTCTCTCTCTCTCTCTCTCTCTCTCTCTCTCTCTCTCTCTCTCTCTCTCTCTCTCTCTCTCTCTCTCTCTCTCTCTCTCTCTCTCTCTCTCTCTCTCTCTCTCTCTCTCTCTCTCTCTCTCTCTCTCTCTCTCTCTCTATATGTGTGTGTGTGTGTGTGATTACTGTGTATCTCCATCTCAAACTCTTGCTCTCTCTCCTCTGTTTTCACCAGCGGCCGTGCGGTGATGCCATTCTTAGCAACCGGCACACAGCCTCCCATCCCCTGCGGTGAAGTTGGTGGTGCCATCTCTCCTGGGTGTTTATACACACACACACACACACACACACACACACACACACACACACACACACACACACAGCATGAGAAGGCACCTGATGAACTGAACAGTCAGACAAATGGATGGACGGATCTACAGACAGGTAAGTGTCCTGGCAGCAGCACCTCATACTGCCATTCATGCAGATTGACGTCCCGTGCATTCAGATACAGGTCATTAGGACCAGGTAGGGGGCTCGGCATCTTCTTGCTCAAGGATGCCTACAGCTGAGGCTGGACATTGGGAATCGACCCAATACCTTTCTGATCAAGAGCAGAACACCCTGGCCACTACACCCGGCCCCTGTGTATTACATCTTCTGCGACACGCATTGTAATCACAATCCATAGAACACGCTGTTGTTAGCCCTCTGTGTCGTAGCTGTGTGTGTGTGTGTGTGTTCTTATTTGTATTCATTTATTTGCCCAGCATTAGCAAATTGCCTGCAACCATTGTGTTGTAGCCTCCAGCTCACTGGATAAGCAGAGGGAGGAATCGGGGCCGCTATCGTCAACATTGTGGTCATCATCACTCATCCTTGAACGCAGCGCTGGGAACGCTGGAGCATGACTGTGATAGCGCAGCACATTAGCTCTCCTGGCACTGGGATGCCCTGCCTCCTCCAGGCCAAGGAGTAAACACCAGGCTCACCTCACACACACATATACAGACGCACACACTCTGCATTCTGGGCATACCGTGGGGCCCTGGAGGGCTTGCCTAGTACCATGCACACACACACACACACACACACACACACACACACACACACACAAACAAACACAGGCACACATGTACATACACACACACACACACACACGTGTGTACACACATGTGTCTTGTAAGTGAAGTACACACATTCACTTACACACACTACCACATGCATACACATATTCACTCACACACACTAACACATGCATACACACATTCACTCGTACACATCAAAGCAAAAACACATGCCAAAAAATGCACCAACACACCCACAAATACACAAAGAGGCTCACACATGTAATCAGGAACATATGCTGAAAGTACACACACACACACACACACACACACACACACACACACACACACACACACACAAACAAACAAATATGACAGAAGTGTAGAATGTGCATACTTTGATGTTTCAGTGGATAATCCATGTGGAGCAAACAGAAACTTGGTCCAACCCACATTTAAGGAGCGATTGTGTCAACTACATGACAACTGGCCCTTGGAAGTATTTTACTACAAAAGGGAAGTGGAAAATACTTATTTTTTCAAAATGCAAGATTTGAAAATCCAGAGTTCTGAACTTTAGCAAATAAATAGATGAAAATTAAACGTGTCTATGAATAGGTTAAGAAAATTTAATAATATAATGCCATGATTGTAACTCAACATGAAATGCATACGATGGTGGTGTATGTATGTCACATATAATTTCGATGGGTATACAAGTGATACTACAAATACAGGCCTAGCAGCATGAAGGGGATGACCGCCTATGCTGCACGTAACCATTACTCGTAACACAGAAAACGCTGAGGCTGGTGACGTATCAACGTTTGAAGGGCGGTGTTCGCAGGCAGAGAAAAAGTTTGACTGGGGTGTGTGTGCCACATCTGGAAGAGTAGCTCCGCGGTTAGAGTGTTAGAGCGGGATCTCACTGGTATTTCATCAACGCTTCATTTCACCTATTTTCCTCGGAATTCTATTTCTCAACTTATCTTTTGTAAGTTTGCCTTTTTGTGAAGCTTTTGCATTGCTGAGTGAGCAATTTTTCCTTTACCCTATTTTTTTAACTTGCTTACTATTAACCAGGACTACATTCCTGGATTTGATCGACTCTGGATCTTTTCTTCTTTTATCTTAGTCTGGTGGATATTGTGCTCTGTTTTTGTGCTGTTTATGTGTTGCAATTCTGTCATGAAAAGGAAAACAATAATGACGAGAAGCGAGTAACGAGACATGCATGGCGCTACTACGATGGAATGTTTTCCAAGCTGATGGATTGAGTTGTTCAGTGTGCTCAGTGTTTTTAACAAATCCTGGCCCCATGGCCATGCGGTTTATCGTAACGCATTTTGCTTCGTTGTGGAGTAAACTCTTTATGTAATGATGGATAAATACACGTACACTTAATAAGTTGAAGTTGAGAACGAATTATCAATGTATTACTTATGCCTTGATGGGGTTTTAACATTATTGTATCTTTACTATATGAGATTCATCACTTAAGCATTCAAATTGAATCAGAACTAAATCCGAATAACTCGTCACGCTTTCAAATCAGAGTAGTGTAAGCGGATACTTTCCAAATTCAAGTAAACATTGTGGTTAACGTAGAGTAGAGAAACAGCGCTCTCTTGTGTTGGTATTCGTCAGTGCCTTTGAAAGGACCTAATTGGATTTAATGGTGGAGCCCTTTTTGCTGACTTCAATGTGGTTCTTCTGTCTCCATCCCTGTAGATCCGCTTCAAAATGCTGCTCATTCTTCTTGGAGTGCTTGTTTTGCACCTTATCATTCTGGTGCTTCTATTTGTCTCAACGGCGGCAAATGTAAGCTAATTCCCTTTTATTACCCGTTTTATTGTATTTTTTTAAATGGTTGAAACATAAGCTCTACTCTCTATTCTATTACACTTTACCTGGTTATTAAAAAGGGATCTTGTTGCTGGCGATAAGTTGGTCTTTGACTAACGCTAAATACTACTTGTGTGGCTTTCTGTTGTTGTGTTTACAAGGCGTGGACTGTAGGGGGCACCAGCAGCCAGGATCTTTGGTACAGCTGCCTTACAACCAATGGAGGCTACCACTGCCTACCAGCCAGCAATGACGGTGAGACAATTACTTTAGCTTGTGGCAAAGGAGCATTATTGTTCGCCTAAATGATATTGGACACAAGAAATTCTGTGACTGATTTCTGGTGCATGGATTTGGTGGTGTGGGTGGTGTAGGAATAACAGTTGCATTTCTGTGATTTTCCAGACTGGATCCAGGCAGTTCAGGCTCTCATGGTCCTGTCCGTCCTCTTCTGCTTCTTCTCTCTCATCGCCTTCCTGTATCAGCTGTTCAGACTGGTCAAGGGCGGACGCTTTTTCTTCACCGCCGTCTTCCAGATCCTGGCCAGTAAGTGTGACCTCATCACTCTCGGGCCACGCCCCTGTGCACATGTGGGAGAGGATGCTTGTTTTGGCAGGCAAGCAGTGAGGACACACTGATCTAAAGTAAATAAATAACTCTCTCCTTCTCTCCCTCTATCCCTCTATCCCCCCTCTCTCCCTCTCCTTTTATTCTCTCTTTCTCTCTCCCCATTTCTTCCCCCATCTCAATGTATTTCCATCTCTCTCTCTCTCTCTCTCTCTCTCTCTCTCTCTCTCTCTCTCTCTCTCTCTCTCTCTCTCTCTCTCTCTCTCTCTCTCTCTCTCTCTCTCTCTCTCTCTCTCTCTCATCCAGGTCTGTTTGTGATGTGTGGAGCCATCATCTACACGGTGATGCGTCCTGACGTAGAGGTGGGAAGCACCTTCGGCTACGCCTACGTGTTGGCCTGGGTGGCTTTCCCTCTCTCCCTCATCAGTGGCCTCATCTACATCATCCTGAGGAAGAGGGAATGAGAGAGGTGTCGTAGAGAGGGGATGGAGAGAGGTGGGGGTGGATAGCAGACCCCAGCTCACCCATTTTGCGAAATCAAATGGGCTATTTTGTGATATCAGAGAATGCTGATCGCGGTCTGCAACTTCTACTCAATTTCCGCAAAACTGCGCAAAGGTTGGAACATTGACGTCATTGATCCGGGATTGGGGTTCCCCCTTGGTCCGAATCTGAAAAAAACGATGTCAATGATCCAACTTTTCAGAGATTTTTCCGTGGAAACGCAGTGGATGTTGCGTACCGCGATGGAGCAGAACTTGCCTATATAAAAAGTTTAAAGTTTCAATAAAATTTAAATACCCCACTGTGCCCACAGACCATCTAGACTGGCGTCCCAACACCGGAGAACAAGCACATGCAGTCGCTTCGTAATAAAACCCACTCGAGACATCGGCCCCCTCCCAGATTAACCATTTTAGATTAACCATTTTCGAAACCATCACACACACCAACAATAATGCCGAAAAAGAAAACATGACAAACTCACATCAATGCCTCGTCTCATTGGACAGCAGTATTCGACCATAGCAACACTGCGGGAAGTTTTAGGGTGTCCTCCATAGCAACACTGCGGGATGTTGTAGGGTGTCTCCGGTGTTAATTCGGTTTAAAACTGGATCACGCGCATCGATCCACCCTGCGTGACATTACAGGAACCCAAAATAAACCAAAAACAACTGCCATGCCGCGGTGCAGAGATGTACATAGTGTCTGTGGTTTTTAGACATATTTATAACATTCTTTTTTTTTTACATACCTTTTGTACATAGTGTTTTCAAGTTAATTCCATATTGCTCATGACTGATGGCTCATGAAGACTCATACAGCTGCACCAAAGAGAAATACAGATACAGCTGAAGTGTTATGGTTTCACTGGGTTTTATTTTCTAGTTTACCTGCAGTCATGTCTGATTGTTACTCACTTTGTATACTGTGCCTTGACTTGGAATATCTGTGTTAATGAAGGAATAAGACAATCCTTGCAATCCTCAGTGGATAGGACGTGTTTATAAACTAATGAAGTCATTCTGAAATATCATTCTATTTTGATGTGCCAAATAGCTTTTTTGTATTTCCATATTTTTGGGTTTTCTATGTTCTCTAGTTTTGAAAAATGGTGCTTTCTAAAATACCTACCATTCTTGAATTGTATAGCATACTTTGTGTTTCAATTTTAACATTGTTAGTAACTCTCATGATGTGTGTTTGAAATTCTTTGTACAAATAAACAATTTCTTTTTCAGTGGAATTCTAAATAAAACGTATAGTTAATTATTTTCTTAAATTGTCAACTATAAACAATAAGTTACGGTTGGAATCAACGGTCATAAAATGTTCTGTAGTACTGGTGTTGCACCACCAGAGGAGGCTGTATTTACGCTCAGCTGACCGTCATGCGCTTTAAGTTTTAGCTCTTGAGGTGATGTTGCACGTGAAGCGAGTATGTTTCCTAACCTGATGTTTTGTGAAATTTAAAATCTTCTGGATTGAGACAGAGAGAGAGCGAAAAGTCCATAGTCCTCCACTAGGTGGGGTCAGTAGCACATTTTACTTATTCACGTCCAGAGGTCATTTATTTTTATTTTTTTTAAGTAGCTCTATTGTCAAATGACAGCTACGGTTATCATCTTGAGAAAACAAACTATATTGTTACTTTATTGTTAATTGGAACTTAGAGTGATCTATTGTTCTAGTCTATTGCGGTTGAATGCACGTATTACTAGTGTAACATGACACTGATCCTATAGTCGTAAATGTTATTTCCTTTCCAAAAAGAACCGAGGCTTCGGTGGATTATCGAAATTGGATTCTTCCTTTGATCTAAATTGCTTTACTTCCCATCAAAGAGGAAACCCAGCGATGCCATTCACTGCAAATCTTTTATTTTTATTTAAACTTGCGTAAATTGAAATTGTAACTCCAACTTTACTGAAGTTAGCAATGCCTAATCACTGTCAAATAATCATATCCATTTCATAAAGTGGCCTAATAATGCTGCTTCACGGGCTGAAAACAGAATAATCCATGAATAAAAATAATGCTAATTAATGCTATGTTATAATGGGTTCACTGAAAGTGTCTCCTCTTTGGAGTTCACGCAAACACACACACACACACACACACACACACACACACACACACACACACACACTCACACACACACACACACACACACACACACACACACACACACACACACATACACACACACACACACACACACACACACACCTCATTACAGTAGCAGTGCTGGGGCCAGCCACTCCGGCCCAAGTTGACAGCTCCCTCTGCAACTTCATTAAGTCCCCAGCATTACAGCGGAGCGGGGGCCCGTGAGTGCAGCAGCTCCATGGAGAGGCTCAGGGGCATTCTGATAACATATTGAACCCTTCACGGGGAACTCCTCGGGGCCTGTAAGGGCCTCACAGCTCCAGCCCTAAATGTGGTTAACCTTCAGGGTTATTTATCACTCTGCTGGGTCACAGGAGGGCACTTAGCATTAACTACGGGACGGGTGCTGGGTGCGGAAGAGACGGGGTCGGGGGGGGGGGGGGGGGGCAGGAAGGCAAGTGAAGCAACCCCCGCCCCCCCCCCCCCCCCCCCCCCCCCCAGTCGCTATAGAGTCCTTATGTTGATGGGATTAAATACATCTGAAGTGTTCACTGACGTTTGCTAAAGACTTGCTAAATATGTCTCTCTTCGGTCTTTGACCGTAAGAACTAGCGCCCACATGGCCGATGAAGGTGCGTAGACGTGCTGGGATTCTGAGAGCCTTCGTATTCTCCCCCGGAACCTGACCAATCACACACTCTGGCTTGTTGTGTCGCTGGGCAGGCGGTAATAGCCACAGTGGTTATACAATTGACTGTCTCTAGCTGATGGACTTCCTGAATGGGCCTGGTGCGACAGCTTAACCCCCCCCCCCCCCCCCCCCCCCCCCCCCCCCCCCCCCCCCCCCCCCCCCCCCCCCCCCCCCCCCCCCCCCCCCCCCCCACACACACACACACACACAAGTTTTCCTTCATTTCGATTTGTTGCTTTTATATCCATGGTAGCCTGTCTCCTGGAACAAACCCCCGGTCCTCAGATGTGGCTCACGAAAGACTAAACTAACGTTAGAGAATGGGCCGGCGGGGCGTGGTCAAGGATGATTTCATCACATCTATAAATCTCAGAGAAATCAAAGCCGCCTTGGCCCCGCCCACCTCCGCCCTCTCTTTGTCTTGCTAATCCACATTAGTGAGCGGCTGGATGGCCACTTTGACGGGCCGGCCCAACAGGATCTGGGCAGAGCTGCAGATGTGGAACCTAGCAGGCACCCCTGACCTACGACCCCTGGTGTTACATCCCTCCACCAGCATCCACCTCGGACTCACCACCATGCACACAGGAATGACCCCACCCCCCACTTCCTGTTTCCTGACTTCTCTTCCTGTTAAGAAAGATAGAAAGATAGATAGATAGATAGATAGATAGATAGATAGATAGATAGATAGATAGATAGATAGATAGATAGATAGATAGATAGATAGATAGATAGATAGATAGATAGATAGATGATAGACAGACAGACGGACAGACAGACAGACAGACAGACAGACAGACACAAATATCCAGATAGATTGATAGATAGACATAGATAGAGAGACAGAGAGACAGACAGACAGATTGACAAACTGATAGATAGAAAATAGTTAGATAGATAGAGAGCCAGACACAGACAGACAGACTGATAGATAGAAAATAGTTGGATCGAAAGATAGATATTTTTGTAGATTATATTTGTACTATCATTTCGAAAAGAGGTCAACTTGGATCCAGTCATGATTTAATCAGCAGTGAGAAGGACTGAAGAATCAAACTTCATACAGTGCTGGTAAAAGGAGTTATAATATGCGGCAAACTCAATAGATTAACTAGAGCATAAAGTATGAAAGCAAACCCTCAAAAACTGCCTCTGGATTTATGGGGACACATTCCCAAAATATCAAGTTTAGAATGTCTCTAATCCCGTCTTTAACTTGAGACGACATTGTGGTCGTGAAATATTACATTTGTAAGTATAACGAGAGGACATGGAATAGAATACACTAATGTTTTGTTCACACTAGAAGTATCATGGGGAAATGTGTGTGTGTGTGTGTGTGTGTGTGTGTGTGTGTGTGTGTGTGTGTGTGTGTGTGTGTGTGTGTGTGTGTGTGTGTGTGTGTGTGTGTGTGTGTGTGTGTGTGTGTGTGTGTGTGTGTGTGTGTGTATTCTTGCGTCCGTGTGCTTTTGTGATAGGCACACCAGCAAGCCAAACTGTCGTATGATTCAACTCCCTGGTGGTCGGAGTCACGTATTACGTGTCACAAGGTGACTGAAGAAAACATTGTCTCGTTATATCAGTGGTGATACACATCCTGACAGAGAATATATATATTAATGTGACATATATGAATACCACACACACACTCACACACACAGGCCTACACATTCACATTCAAACACACACACACACACACACACACACACACACAGGCCTACACATTCACATTCAAACACACATTCACATTCTCACACACACACACACACACACACACACACACACACACACACAGCTAAAGTTAATAGAAATCCACACAGGCTGAGTGTTAAGGCTATAGAGTTTGCCACACAATGTAAGACTGTGTGAGGTGACTCACAGTGACTATTCTCACACAGTCTTACATGACGTTATGGTGCCGCTGCAACAAGGTAGAGGGATGCATCTGTACGGCCTCTGTTACTCTCCTCTATATGACACCAGGGAGCTGTTGAGGGGCACACACCTGTGTGAGGCGTCAGTTAAAAAGGCTACATGCGTACAAAGACGTGAAGTACATCAGCGGCACAGGTTTGGTGGCACAGTTTGATGTCTCAGTATGTGAACAATAATTGACTGAATTAAATCAACGTAGCGATGTTACTTGCCGTACAGAAGACTAGAAAATAAACGCCGTCCCTTTAAGAGCGTCGGTGCCAATCGCGGATGATTGGTTCCGATAATATATAACCAAACCCGGAAACGGATTTCGGTAAATCCATGGTGGGAAAGTGATTCACTTCAAAACGAACTTCGATCGCCGCGTACATCAATGGTGAACAGCGTGTTGAGAACACGCGGTACACTTCAGCCATCTAATCTGGTAAAATGTACACTATAGATACATGATGTATCCATGACGTTTGTTTTATTCTATATTTATATCCATAACTTAATTATTCAGTCCTTTTTATTAATGTAGGCCAAGGCCTGTTTGCAGCACGCACGTTATGTACCTGGTCTCAACTTGAATTGCTAGAAACTGAATGAGAACCCCTGCTGGTTGGAGTGGTGGTCTCAGACCGTCTGACCCTGGCCATCACTTACCTCAAACCTCATTCTACCTGTCCCCCATATAGCCCGTTTCACCTAGCCTCTATTGCAAATTGACCAAAACATTTACTGAGTTAAAGGTCCTGTAGGTAAGAGCTATAATTTGAGTACATTTTTATAAATGCCATAGGCATCCTTCTGCTATAAGTGAGTGCAATGCTCTGGAGAATATCTGCGACGGCCTCTGTCTGAGCCAATGTAGATTTAACACCGCTCCCGGCTCATTTCTGACCAATCAGGTCATCAATTCACTGATTGGTTGGGGTAATCCGTCTCACCTGTCAATCACAGGTTGTGAACGTAACACATCTCGATGGTGGAGAAACGGAGGGAGGGAGGAGAGAGGGAGGGGACGTTTTTTGGGGTTATTTATTTAGGTTCTCAAAACCCAGCCTCAGTGGTAGAGAGAGGGAATCAGACCCAACAGTGTATACATGAACCCAGTTAATCATTCTCATCTCTTGCAGCTGTGTCTGGTCCTCCACCGAGCACCACCTTGGTCTCCACCAGAGCCTTGGCCACGCCCCCCTCACCACCATGACATCATAACATGACATCGTCAACATGGTAAGTGTTGGAAAAATTATTCAGTGTGTTACAATGTCCCAATATTTAGACACAGACAAACAGACGGAGTGTGTTTATGCATTGTCTGGAAATAAGTTCTCCCATAGTGCAAGAGGGCATTCATCAGACTGCACAGGGACTATGGGATGGCGCTCGGATCAGATAATGGTAGAATGATCCCCGCCAATCGCCCCTTCTCAGGGGGGTTAAATACCCATGGCGGCAGCCTGCGGGATATCTGACTGCTTGATCAAATGACGGATGGCTGGCATTGGCCAATCAGAGGTCAGCCAGGATTTGCCAGGGTTATTTCACCCCTCCTGACCCCAGTGGGGGCCCTTAGAGCAGGCGGCGAGGCTGAGACTGGATGTGGCTCTAGGTGTTGCACATGGGAGGGGTAGCGTGTCTTTGTTTGTCTTGCCAGCCTGGATGGCTCCCCTGGGTGACTGATGGCCCCCAGGTCCTATAGTGGGGGCCCCTGGAGTCCAGATGAATCAAATCCTTAGCCTTTTGGAGCCAAGGTAAACACTTAGGGCTGAGGCAAAAAGATCCTGGCTGAGATTAATTCAAAGACAACTTGACTATCGGTCACTTTTTCAGACAATACACACACACACACACACACACACACACACACACACACACACACACACACACACACACACACACACACACACACACACACACACACACACACACACACACACACACACACACACAGTGGGTGACTATTCTCCATTTTGTTTTCCCAGTGGCCAACCTCCTAATCTTAGACAAACAAATAGATAAACAAAGATCTACCTGCATCTGGACTGCTCCTTATCTTTATCTGTATGGGTCGCGACCCCTGTTTCAGAGGTGTTTCCCCAGCGGTAAATACCCAGATGAGATCCCATATCCTTCTTCCTGTGTCTCCCCCTCGCTACTGGACGATAACAACTCCAGTTAAGTGCTTATCTGTTTTATACACAATTGTATCCTTGTTTAATGGATTGAGGCTTAGTATAGTCAGTTTTAAATGTACTACAGCTTACGCATGTCCGGTGTTAAAAGGTTGTTCGGTTGCTATCACTCCAAAGCATCGTGTTAAACAAAACTCTTTGGCAATCCATCATCCTTACTTCATTGAAGAAGAAACTTTAATAATAAAGGGTTAGTACCAGGTTTATGAATTGCTAAACACGAATAAATAATTCAAGCAATAACTTTCATCATCTTTTGTGGTTCGCAAACTATCATTCACTGGCTCACGATGTCATTGGTAATTCATTGGTTGTTTGATAGCATAAAAACGTAATGGCTTGGCAGGACATACTGCTGTTACACCATACAGTCTCTTTATAGCACGAGCTACATGCTATATAGACTACTTTTTAACATGTACTCTGTAAAAAAGGAATGGCATGATAAAAGGTTCCCACGGTTCTTATTTTATTCAATTTTCTTTATTATGAATGCATTTCAGACTATAGATTGTCAGCAATGTTGTGAAGAAAACTACTGCTTTACCGACGGCATGTGGAGCTTTTGAAACACATCTGCCACCACAGCGACAAGAAGTCAAGAACAACTGTTTACAATTGGAGCAGCTGAGCTGACACAAACTAACAACTAGCTCTCCAAATGTGTACTTCAATATACATAGTGTTCTTTGATATCAAGTTTGATAATACATTTGATCCAAAATATTTACTGACAGAGAAATCTAAATGATTGAAAAGTTGCTGGTTTGGTCGTTCCAGAGCGTTTATCTACGAAAAGGCAGGCACTGTAAGCTGCATAAAGTCCAACGGTCTTCTTTTGTTGGCTTAAAACCTTAAATATTTGACAAACCCCATTCATAGCAAGCAGTCTTATGCACTGTTAACGCTGAGTAGAGTTCACCCTATCAGTGAGTGTTCAAAGAGCCCAACATTAAAGAAAGAACGAAACGAGACTGAAGATAAAATCAGAGAGGGAGAGAGAGAGCGAGAGCAAATACAAACACATACCCTGGTTTAGACAGGGTTAATGAGTTCATCCAAGTGTCTGTATAGTGCAAATATTGACCGTGACTCTCCGTCCTGGTTCCTTGGTGATGACCTGCTCCATGGCTGGGACTTAACATGCCCTTCCAAACATGTTCCCCCGTCAGTCTTGATCCTATCCAGGCCTACTCCCTTTATGACACCACAACCACCGCACCCGAGATGATCGCTCAGGCCGCACACCACGCAGAATGGGTCGAACTGTGGTAAGGGAGCGAGTAGTAAGAGGATCACTAATGTGTCTTCTGTTTCGCGGAGGATCCACTGTTGATATTCAATTAGTAGTTGGTTTCAGAATAGTTTTGTCACCCCTTTTTGTTCATTTAGCTAAATCTACCATTTTAACAGAATTAAAGATCACGCACACGCCCAAACATATATATTCAAAGTTATTAACAGAATTTTATTTTTTACTTCCTAACAAGCAATTAGCGAGGGGGAAAAACATCAGCTCCGTAATTACCTTGGAAAACGACCGAAAAAGTATTCTTGAGTGTTTTAGCAAATCAACATAGTCACCTTTCTAGGGGGAAGCTGTGTCAGATTACCAGCTAATTGAGACGTGGTTGCACCGAGTCTTTACCTTCACAAAGGGGAATGAGGGGGGGCACACACACACACAAACAAACACACAAACACAAACACACACAATAATGTGAACATTGTTAATGGGTTTTAAATAAATCCTCACTTGTTTGGTGAGCTGAGGTTAGGCAGAATAGCGTTACCTGACATGTTGAGCACCAGGCAGTGTTATGTTTCGTGTCACGAAACTTACGAAACGACATATACGTTTTGTGACCTACCTTGGTTCAATAGCTAAGATGTGGTAATGGCAACATCTCAATGGACCTATCATAAAAGGATCAATAAAATGGGGCATTTAGAGCCGTGGCAACAAGTTATGTGGTGTGAAAGCTCTGTTTTTAGCGCTGTGACAGTGCATATGTTTGTACACTACAGTCTATTCCGTGTTAAAAAATCCCATAAGTACTTCAAGTCCAATGCATTATAACTCGGCATTCATCGTTTAAAAGAAAAGAAATAGATCATGGCTAAATTCCAAAAGTGATGACATTACAAAGCATTTGAATGACTATAATAGAGGTTTCTTCCATTGCCAGGTATACCCTGGATATCTCTACTCTATGAAGTACCCTTAACTGCTATTTAATGGAGCGTATTGTTGTTGGACTCTTCATAGTTCAGCTCAGTTGTCTGTTGCTCTTCAGGCCGCGATTCAGATGGATGTGTGACAAGAGTTTGAATCCTTACGGATGAATGCCAGGGAAATGATGACCTTGCAGCTTTTGAAGTTCACCAAAAAACGGCTGTTTTGTGTAACAGTTGCTATCTCCGTGTGTCCGTTATCCTCAAGGTTTTACATTCATAACGTGAACCTCACCATCAATATCCCCAGTATATTCAAAACACCCAGGAAAAGATATGAGAATCACCGTAAATGTCCTTGAATGCTATCAAGTATTCAGACCTTTTTTGTACAGATGCATGCTTATGATCCAACAGCTTCATTAACACCTTGGGGTAGTGCTAGCTTGATTACCAGGATAGCAGCTTGCTAGCTTTTTAACAACCAACTCTTATTTTTTTCCCACCCTCCAACCCCCCATATCTGTATTTTTCATGGAGGTATTTCACAAGTCCAAAGTTCACACCATATTTGGTGTGCTGAGTTCACAGCACTCTCTGACATTGTGGCGCAAACACTCTTATCACCGCCCAACTTGAGTCGTAAAGGAGAAGCCCATTGAAAGCAGCCGTGGGTTAGTGGAGAGGGAGACCAGAGGACTTGTCTGAATGTAAAGACCGGGCAGAGGATGTGGCGCTCAAAGTGAGCTAACGTCACTGCTGTAAGATGTTTATAGATTGCTCCAGCCGCACTTCATCAAAGTAATGACGAGAAATGTCGACACTCTGTTATACAGCGAGTTCTTTCTGATTCTTCAGTGTGAAAAATATAATATTTATAGATAAGTCACTTGGAATATATGATAGCGTTTCATACGGGTCACACACACACACACACACACACACACACACACACACACACACACACACACACACACACACACACACACACACACACACACACACACACACACACACACACACACACACACACACACACACACGCGCAAAGCAGCAAAACTCATCAAAAGGTTGTTATTCCGAGCAGAGACAGGACGTGACTGGAAGGATACGTTACCTCTGCCCTCTATCTCGCATGAGCACACCAGCATCATAAATCTGATCCGGTACCCATCGTAAAAAACACCCTCAATGCTGCTGAGCCCAACACAAATATCTTAAAGTAAACAAGGACCCAACTTCTTTTCTCAGAGTGAGAACATATAGAGGTTGCAAGTGCTTCTTTGGTTATTCAGGCATTCATTTGCCCAATCAAACTAGCAGTCAGAAGCGTTGCAATAAGGTTTGAAGTTGTTAATAGTAACTTCATTATTTAGAAAAAAGATTTAATTCCACATCTAGACTTTCTTTCTCATGCAGCTGGGAATGCTGGGAATTAAATTCTACACACTCACTGCAACCCCAAAACCAGCACTAACCCTGAACCATAACCCCTAACCATAATCCTGATGCTAATGACAGAACAAACCAAATTCCTTAGCAGTTATCGGTTCAGTCCACAGCCATGTGAATGTTGGAGCTACAGCAGGCGCTAGGGTTAGGGTTAGCATGGACAGGTTGGGGCTCAGGGTGGATCTGAGGTCTCATCCCATCGCGGTCATAACCATGACTGCCGCGGGGAAGCGACCAATGCAGGCGGCTGTGGTAACTCTTTCATCTGCAGGGGATGCAGGAGGATGCTTATCATAAGCTGTGATAGTGTGGAGGAACCGTTTCGCCCTAGAGCACTAGCTGGGCATGGTTCCTTGTGTCTGAGCATCCCTGCAGAGCATGGGTCTCGAGAGAGAGAGAGAGAGAGAGAGAGAGAGAGAGAGAGAGAGAGAGAGAGAGAGAGAGAGAGAGAGAGAGAGAGAGAGAGAGAGAGAGAGAGAGAGAGAGAGAGAGAGAGAGAGAGAGAGAGAGAGAGAGAGAGAGAGAGAGAGAGAGAGAGAGAGAGAGAGAGAGAGAGAGAGAGAGAGAGAGAGAGAGAGAGAGAGAGAGAGAGAGAGAGAGAGAGAGAGAGAGAGAGAGAGAGAGACGGCTCAAGGCGATCCTCCGAGTCCACGTGGCATGAAGCCATCTTTAAAAGTTGATGGCTCCTTTGATCCCAGGTTTTTTTTCTTCTTCTGTCATGATTTGTTTCTGATTAATGTGCAGTTTAAGTCTTCTCTTTCATGTGGCTACACATGCTACCCGTGTGATACACTCTGACACACGCAGACACGTGTGTGTGCGCACACACACACAGGATAAGTCAGAAAGAGAGCACCAGTCAGCAATAAGAAGCAGACTTCCAAACAGCCTTTCAGCCTTCGTTGCACAATAATACACACTTTACATTCAGATAAACGAGGGGGGAAATCATACCACCATTGGCCTGCTGAAGGCATCCGCTGCCTCGCAGTTATGAAAGGTTTTTTCTCTCTGGTTGAGCTGAGAGCTGCAGACAGCAGGAGCCCCATGTCTGCACCATAAAAGCCTTGTTGTCTTGTTGATAGAAATAATAACACAAATAGAAGTCCCAAACCACTGAAGGAGACCCTTGCTGTTGTCTTGTTGAAAGAAATAATAACACAAATAGAAGTCCCAGACCACTGAAGGAGACTGAAAAACAAAAATATAACTTGAAGCTTTTTGTCCTCTACACAGCAAACATAAAACACTGCAAATGGTGAAAACACAGACAGGTCCCAAAATATCCACAACCACAATCAACGAAATAAAGCAGTACTATGCAGCCAGATATTCATAATCTGGGCTCGGTGATCAGGCAAACTGACTGCAGAGCCAATATAACAGTTGGACGGCTTTACAGAATTGTCTGTGTGTGTGTGTAAGCAAGTGTACTCTGAATGACACAAGGAACGTGAATTATAGAACCTATCCTCCCCACCCATAAGGTTAAAGGTTTGTAACATATGTACAAGAATCAAGTTTCAGACAGATCCCAAAGTAAAATATCCACTTTCTCTTATTTCTCACTTCCTTATCGCTTTCAAGCTGATTGACTCTGAAAAGCCACCACGAAAGAATCCCTGTGGGCTTTTCAGTTGAGTATTGAGATGATACACACCCACAGCTTGGCTCGACATAGCACACATCACGCACTCATGTTTAAAATGTGTATATACACTTTCTTGCTGAGTTTCAGAGGTGTTCAACTGATACAAACCTGGCCGTTCTCATACTGTCCACACCATCTCCCGTTAGGCTAATGCAAAAGGGACACCTCATTTAAACAACTTGCATGCACATTGATGTAACACTCACACCTTGACAGGTTAATAGATGGTGACAAATGAAGTGAAACAGCCAAGTCTGCTGCTATTGTATACATCTCGAATGACTGGCCTAGATAAAAACGAATGCTTTTGTCTATGTCTTGAAACAGCGAATGTGAGCAGATACGATTGTACATTTCATTTCTGGATGTTCATTTGTTATTAATTAATACACTATACATTAATACATTAATACACATCGCCTTTAACTTTTCTTGTTTTATGCTCTTACTAGCTGATATTTTGCTAGTATGCTTTTCTTCCCAATCAAAGTCATCTCCTATGTGTTCCCCTCAATGTTTCCTTTTGTTTCTCTCAGCGTTTTGGGGTGTGTTTCCTGCGTTGAGGCCTTTCCTGATTGGAGGTCAAAGGGCTAAGTTGCTGTTGTAACACATGGGCCCATGAAGCCCGTTGAGACTGTAACTGTGATCAAGGGCAAATAAATGTCACATGTCATGAAATGCACAAGACTACATATAACGATATGGAGAGAACTGAACTCCGTTTTGTACTCTTTACTGTGTGTGTGTGTGTGTGAGTGTGTGTGAGAGAGAGAGGTGAATGAACACATCCACCAGTACTCAGTACCTCCTTCGACAGACACTAGTAGCATTAGCTCTGAAGCTACTCCTGGAGTTTGGTTACTTTCTTTCCCTTAAAAGGAGGCCTTCCATCTCTTCCAACTGTACAAGAGTTTATTTTTCAATATTGTCGTCTTTGGAGGAAGAAAAAATGTTGATGTTGTTAATTAACATCAAGGACATACCCCAGGGTATCGTCAAACTGGCGTAAACACATTTCCATTATAAACATCAATTATCAAATCCCTTTCAAATAAGAGCAAAGAAAGATGTGAAAAAATACTCATTCTCTTCTGTCGCGACAAAGAGTGAAGCCCCCTGAAACCATAGCAACACAAAGAATTCTCCTCAATGGACTCCATGACGAATCAGAACCTTGATGTTCTCCGTTGTTGCAGCTAGGCTTGGGGGAGGGATCAAGGACACAACTCATTCAGACCAGGAATACTTTTCAAGCTACCTCTAATGAGGAATTTCACCACACAAAAAATGCTGTCCATTAGGATTCAAATAAAAGCTCTTTGTGTGTGTGTGTGTGTGTGTGTGTGTGTGTGTGTGTGTGTGTGTGTGTGTGTGTGTGTGTGTGTGTGTGTGTGTGTGTGTGTGTGTGTGTGTGTGTGTGTGTGTGTGTGTGTGTGTGTGTGTGTGTGTGTGTGTGTGTGTCGCCTGCGAATCAGCTGGGGATGGAGCTTGGGATTTAGAGGGGGGGTTAAGTTGCTGGCTCCGCTAACTGTATCACTCAAGCCTAGCATGATAACACCTCTCACACATAAAATATGCATGTAATGTCTTCCAAGTCTTCTACATCTAAAAGCGTAGCCTTTCAACATGGTAAAGTGATAGGCACTCGCTCATATACCACATTCACATGAAATCTGAAACGTATTGAAACACATTGCTTTAGTAACAGTCAATTCGTATAAATAGTGTTTCCACCAGACACTACCATTTACCACAGGAACACAGTCGACAGGTCTTGCTCCTAGAAGCCCAAAAGTCTACATAAAATAGCCTCCACACACACACACACACACACACACACACACACACACACACACACACACACACACACACACACACACACACACACACACACACACACACACACACACACACACACACACACACACACACACACACACACACACACACACACACACACTTATTGCATTCAAGCTAATAGCTATGCATCCCCTTTTCTCTTCCATATCATTATGACATCATCCAGAAGCAGTGTTTTTCCACAATATATCCTCAGCTCGGGCACACATACATGTCTCCCCAGATAGCCGTGACACCCACGCCAGCCTGTGAGAGCTGAGCCCTGTACAGCCTGAGTGTAGCCAGCCTGTGTCCTGCTCCTCCAGATTAGCCCCATGCAACAAGGACCAGGATCGACCCCTGTGGCTGGAGGGTGTGGAGGGTGCATCAGACATACAGCAGACCGTCCCGTCACTAATCCCCACTGTGGGTGATCCGATGTCCTCCACCACCACCACCACCACCTCCACCACCTCCACACCTCCACCTCCACCACCACCACCCCTACTCCTCTTGAAGTCCAAAACCTGGGATTATGGAGGTGACATTGGTCTAGAGAGTGGGAGTGGGGGGGGGGGGAGGGGACTACTCACACACGCAAGCACACACATACGGACGCACACACATACATGCAGACGCGCATACACAGGCACATGTACATGCACGCACACACATAAACGCACACACAAACCCTTGTTACAGAGAAAGGTTAAGGATAAAACTGGACAATGTGTTGACTGGGTACTAATGACATCCGCAGCAGGGGGTGGCAGCAAAGTACTCATTTGTAAATGAACCCTCAGCTTGTTTTATGGTGCAAGTCTGGCACACTGGTGTCGTTCAACTGTCACTATCTCATTCATAAGTTCATTTTGAAACAGGTATCGTTGACGTTAGTGTTAACCGTAAAAAAGTATAGATTAAAAAGAACTCTGAACTTTTTAGTCTCAAAAGTGTGGTCTAATTGTGCGCCGGCATTCCTAGCTATTGTGATTAAGACATTACACAAGCACGCCGCTGGGACTTTAGGAGACAGGCCTGGCCTAATGGAGTGCCCACACTGGAACCAGGCTGGCGGGCGACTGCAGTAAATGCTGCTGTGGAGACCACAGGAGGCCGATTAACTACCGAGACCACTGCCTCTGCTGGTGATAGGGCCACTCTGGCCCGGGCCCGTCCTGAGAGGAATATCTGATTACCCAAACATCTCGTTTTCAACCGGGTGATGCCATGGTGTTCTGACTCACAGCACTTAGCATTGCGGGATGAAGGTGTGGATCCGATGAGCTACTGTGTTTTACATCGTAAAGTCGTATCCACTGCAACGTAATAAATGTCAGGTACTGTGGAAATGGAAAAGTACATTTCTAGAAACAATATAGTGTGAAGGAAAACGCCAGCAGCTCCACCATTTGAACCTTAATTAGGGGGATGTATCTTGAGGGCCGTATGCACTACTGTCAAAGTTTCTTAGTGGACAAAGTCGAAAGCTTAGTGTGCTGTATGGTCATTAGGGAAATCAGTTGTTTCACACCAAGTGGCTGAAGTCTAAAGGGTTTACAGGAAGAAGGAACAAAGGAGCTTTATCTCCTGGTGATTCCACCCTGGTGATCCATTTGGAGGGGTTTGCTAATCCATGAAGTCATTTTTTTTTATTAGTTACTAGTTAGTTAGTTATTAGTTACCTCACAGATACATGTCTGACATATGTGTTTACAGCCAATGATTGCTGTAAGTATCCCAGATAAAGTCTGTGTTATTGATCAGAAAGTCTTAAGGGTTAGGATGTTTGACTCTCAATGTACGCAGTCTAGGCGTCCTTGGGCAAGATGCCTGAACTCTTCTTGCTCGTTAACGATGTGCATCTTGAAAAGACAACAATTTAAATCACTTTGAGTGGGCTAAATGATTAAATAGTGAATATAAAACCGATTGTATTAAATTATTGCATTGTTCTATTTAGGGACATCAACTGTCTTTGTTCACTGGAGATTTAGTAAATGGTATTACTTTTCAATTTAACTGTATACAGGTCTCAAATTGTATTCTCCTTTAAAAAGTGAAACACGGCTTTTGAAAGTTGATACTTTGTTGTATTACCGAAATGTTTGACGAGGAACTACTGAAGTGAAACGACATCATCCGTTATGACAGGGTCCCTTTAATCCAGGCCACTAATGACAAGGATAGGATCACATGGATGAGACAATGGCACTGTAGCCTAATTAGCATCACAGCAAGAGACCACCATAGCCAGTCTTCATCATCAAATCCCCATGATCGTTGTTTGAATGGACAAAACAAGGCAACAATTCAACTCTGCACACATTTGTGAGATGTATCATCTGTCTTGGCTTCAAAGTCCCTCTTTTCTGTCTTCTTTGAAGTTGCCAGTGTAATAAAGCTCCTACTAAACAGTACAACTAATCCAACAGTGGGATTACAGTTGGATTAGCCATGTCAGCACACATATGTCAGACCCAAGTCCTCCAATTTAATGCTTGCCCTTCCTACCGGATTAGAATTAGGCTGCTGTGGACAATGCAGAATAAGGGATTAACAGACCATAGAGGAAGACTGTAGTCCTTTTAAAATGTATCATCGACCACAAACAATCACACTGTCCATAATCTATCCATCGTTCTTGGATGTTAGATCTGTGCATATTTTGCAGTTCAAACTGCTGCTTTAACGATACCAGATCTGACAGTCATTGTCAGACCTGGTTCATTATTGCTCCAGGCCTTCAACCAGCCTATTGACCTGTTTGTTGCTTGATGATAAACACAGGCTAGTCATCTTGGATTTCATTTACAGGTTGAAATAAAGTTATATTCTGAAACGTTAACTCGGTATCAGTCCTGCAAATATATTACTGATCACAAATATATAGTGTGACAGAGCGTTAGCAGCGTAAGGGTTTGCTGCATAGTTGATTGGGGAAATCGGCCCATCAGTCGTCATCCTTGTTTAGTAGTGCTACGCAGTAGGGGCTTGTACAGGCGACCCCAGGACTGTAAGACTAATGGTCTTACTCCAGCCATTAAGACAATGGTAGTGAGGTTGACCCTGGTGGACACCTGTCACCCCGTTACACTAGGGAGGCCTAAAGTGTGGGGTCGAGTCCAAATGTCAAGTGTTTATCGAGACGTTTTCTGTGTCATTTTGGATACAAACACATAACACCCCAAATCCTTAAATTCCTAGCTATCTATCCACACTAGCAATACAATGACCGTGTTCCAGAAGTACAAACATCCAAAGGACAAAGTTGAGTGGGTCGCAACCCTTTTATTAACCCCTCTTCACATCACTGCACTCTAACCCACCGCTGAAACCCACGAGTGGACCAAATTACTTCCAATTAGGATTTTGGTCTGTAATCTACACAGCAAATTACACATGGCTCTTCTTGTTCGTGTTCTTATTATTTCCTCATCTTCTCCTTCTTCTCTGAACTTGATTAACAAAAGGAGCTTTGGAAAGCCCTGGCTGGTTCCAGTGTTCAGCTTAATGAGCTCATCTCATAAGCACTACTCTTCTTCATGCTCCCGTGCCACAGGAGTGCTCTTGAAGGACACTTTTAGGAGGAGATGCTGAAGTTCCTCTCTGGAAACCAGAGGTGTTACACAAGCCCAACCCATCTTACTCTTATACAGTTGATATCCTGGTAGAAAATACTGGATTTTATTTTGCTTTGTACTAAATGCTACTATAAGAACAATTTACTAAAGTACTCGAAGTCATTACCCACCCTTAATGAACGTGTCAACTGCACCCAGGCACAGACCTCAGATCTACGCCCGTATGTATTTTCTGTTCTATAAAGCGAATGATCTGCCATTGCGTGTTTCATTCTCCTTTGCTGAGACTGCATTACGCTCCCATTGCGTTTCCCCCAGGAGAGCGCTTCCAGGGTAGATGTGTGAAGTTGCCTGGCAAGGTGTCCGTTTTCCAATGCTTCCTCAACCTTCAAACATCTG
Organism: Lota lota; assembly: GCA_026745465.1. Taxonomy (NCBI): domain Eukaryota; kingdom Metazoa; phylum Chordata; class Actinopteri; order Gadiformes; family Lotidae; genus Lota; species Lota lota. The sequence continues at coordinate 1,997,992 of JACYXH010000568.1, read as the reverse complement.
TCTGCTGCTTACAATAGCCTGAAGGGATGTGTGCTTACAACAACTCCCCAGTCGAAGCCTGGCAATTACGGCGCCCCTCCTCTGTCCCTGTAATTGCTGAGAGAGCGAGAGAGATAGGAGGAGAGACAGGGAGAAGGAGAGGGAGCTCCTTCCTGTGTGATCATGTTGCTTGCCTGGTACTACAGGGACCTTTGCCTCCATCCCGATCCTTGGTAGCACAGGTAGACACTGTGCATTGTGGATAGCGTGTTAAATAGAGGTAAATAAAGACAGCGTGTTGAATACAGGTTGTAATTCCTGGGAGTTCTTTTTTTAAGTCCGCTATGATATTAGAGATGGGTGTTAATAATATGACCTTTCAGGGGAAAGTGGACTTGAGAGTGAATTTCAATAAACCTGTTTTGAACTGAGTGATCACTTCACTTTTTTATTTTAATCATTGCAGGGGTGCATGCATCCTTAACAGCGGCGAACCTATGTTGGCTTAACAACCTAAAGGCTTTACAGAGAAGGGGTCTGGCCACTCAGCCATCAAGTCAAGGATTAGACACGACAGGATGACGGCCACGTGTATAACTCCCACACAAACACGGCGTGGAAACGAGAGCTCACCGCTGCATTGTGGGAGTGGAGTGAGGTGTCACCCAGGGGTTTAAGAGAGTGTTGTTGTGTTTTCCATAATCTGTCTTGAAGAGGAGGAGAGAAACCTGATGCCTCTGTGTATTTGCCTGAGCTCTCGCCAACAAATCGTTATTTCCCATTCATAGCAGAAGGAGCTGTTAGCTGCTTAGGTCGCAAATAACAAGGAGGTACTAATTAGTCTGTAATGTAATATCGTGCTGAAAGAACAAAAGATATGATTCTGCTTTTGCCTCATCCATAGACGATAGAATGCTCATTGCTCACAACTAGCTCATAATGCAGACTGGATATACACATCAGCCTCAACTACGGAATAAGTGCTGCAATGCATTTGATTCAAAACTGACATACACCAAAGAAGACCAGAGATTAATTTCCGGGTTTTGGAAATCAAAATGACATTTTATTTAATTTATTTATCACTTCAGAAAAATGGCTTTTCCTCATATCTGCGTCTTGCTGTAATCGTTTAATTTCCATCTTTGTAAAATCACACATACGGCAAAATAGTGCTTCTATTTACGAATAGGGTTGTTTAACATCGCTGACTTGTATGACTTCACCAAGAACGGTTGACAATTAAATTATTTTTAAAGGCTGAATAAAACTCAACCGTATATAATAAACATCTTAGGTAAAAAGGTTTTTGGCCCAGTATAATGTATTTACTTCTTTAATTTACCTGGCATTATAAAACTATTGAATATTATCTATGTCATCGCTGTAGAGAGTTCCATTAAACATAGACATCTGAACCAATGCATCAAGTAGGGGCCCTGCATTAACACGATCTCAAGGTAATTCAAGGAAACAAAACTTGGCTGTCCATATTTTATAACTGATCTCTGCCTGTGTGTTCCATTAAACGCACATCGACTATTCCCCAAGACAACCTTCCTGAACAGTACAGGCCTTACCAAGGCAGTGGTAGCAGCAGTTTTGGAAAAGTGAATCAAAGATGCATTGCCAATCAGTAACACTACACAGCGACCCAGGAGTTCTAGAAAATAAGGAAAAATCAAGACAAACCATACAAAACGAAGAAGAAGCTGTTCAGCGGTATTGCAATCTACGTAGTGTTCCCTCACCTGTGGATATCAAACGGCTCGCCATAAAGCGTAACCGCCGTTATACCTATCTGTATGTTTCGTGGTTGTGTGAAGCTTCTTTTCATTGCTGCGCTGCGGAGGATGTAGGTAGCCTGGTGTAATCGCTCCGATCTAATTGACGTGATTGAGGAGCTATTACTGTAATGATCCACTGGATCAGCTGGGACTCCCTATCGACTTCCAACCCCCCCACTAAGTGGACACATAGAGCTTTGGGGACGGAGAGGTCAGGCAAATGTTAAGAGGATATTAACCGGATGCTTGGAAAGTTGGATTTAGTTTCGATCTCAGGGAAATGAAAGAAAGTAGCATTTAGGAGGAAGAGGAAGGGAGATCTGTAGGACAAACATCCTAAATGTTTGTACCGATTACAGATTCTGCTTACTATACCCGTAACAGATTGCTGTGCTTGTGCTTGTATGCTACGTTCTGCAAAGAATAACATGAATGCAAGGTAAGTACAGAAAAAGACAAATGAATAAGATGCACAAGGATTGATACTGGATTGTTAATTGTGTGGATCATTATTGAACACGGGTAGGCAGCTCAGTGAGTTAACGTCATAGAAATAAATTATCATAAAATATACTTTTGTACTTTTTACACATACACTAAATACTGTACATAGAATGTATAACAATTTCTCCCCAAAAAGTTAAAATGAGAAACAAGCATGGGGAGGAGCCACAATACGTATTTTTATAGTGACACGCTTCAATAAGTCACACACGCACGCTTTTGTGTGTGTGCGTGTACACGTGTGTGTCTTCCTAATCCCATCCAAAATCATGGCCAGTCATTTGGTAAAACTTGGTGTTGTACGGCTGGTAAAACTCCCGCAGCCTCTGCACCACGTGGCCGGCGATGTTGGGGTGGGTCCGGCCTTTGGTCTTGCCCAGACAGTGGGGCTTGCTGTTGCCCTCAGGCCTCTTGAGGCAGGGGAAGCCCTTGGCCACGTTGAAGTGGAAGTGCCTGTCGTTGACCACCCGCCTCAGCCCCAGGAAGTCCTGGACCTGCGCCATCTCCCCGGACGGGTCGCTGATCAGCCGCTCGCCGCTGACAAACAGCAGCTGCTCGGCGGGGAAGTACTGCAGCCATCGTTCCAGGTGTTTGGCGTACATGCCGATCTGGACGGCACTCCACGTGGCGTCTACCACGGCGCCGCCGCCGCTCGCCGCTGTGGCGTTCCTAAACGCCAGGCTCTCGAAAGAGGGGATGTCTGGCTTCTTGGAGCGCGTCTGCGTGTAGTCGGAGATGGCGCGCGTGACAGGGTCCCGCACCACCACGATGAGCTTGGTGTGCTTGGACATGGTGTGGATGCGCGACGGCACCTCCTTGGTCACGAAGTAGCTGGGGGTCTTCTCCATGGTCAGCTGGCCCTCCAGGGTCTTGGGCATCAGGTCCCTGTGGAGGGGGAAACATGGAGAAGTTATGTCACGGTGTCAACTGGCAGCCATATTGTGAGGAGAATAACAACTAGTGCTGATGCATCACGCGTACAGTGGAGCAACAGGGTACATTTAATAGCATGGCCTAAAATATGGTGATCCATCTGAAAAACGGTTGACCGGTTGAATATCCTGTCCAATCATCGTTGACTGGCATGATATGATGCATTAAAAAAAAATAAATAGAGTATAGCGCAAAATGACAAGAAACAAGAACGATCTTTAAGCCTGACATTCCTGACAAGGCTGTGTTTCCGGATGAGGATGGCTCTGCTTGGTCATAATATAGCCCGTTAACTGCAGCTCGGACGGGATAATGGCTAGAGGGCCCAGGGGGATTAGGAGTAAGCCAAACACACTGGAACATTTGAGCCCGGTTGTGTGTGTGTGTGTGTGTGTGTGTGTGTGTGTGTGTGTGTGTGTGTGTGTGTGTGTGTGTGTGTGTGTGTGTGTGTGTGTGTGTGTGTGTGTGTGTGTGTGTGTGTGTGTGTGTGTGTGTGTGTGTGTGTGTGTGTCAGACAGACAGACAGACAGACAGACAGACAGACAGACAGACAGACAGACAGACAGACAGACAGACAGACAGACAGACAGACAGACAGACAGACAGACAGACAGACAGACAGACAGACAGACAGACAGACAGACAGACACTAAAATGAGCATCAATATCTCTGACTACTTCACTCACATAACATCTTGCATTTTAGGAGTAGAAAGCAGAAGAACACGAGTGAGAACCTTCAATGAGAAGCAGCTTCTTCTTCTCTGCTTCTTAAGAGGAGAAAGGGTCGCCCCCTTGCCTCGATAGTGCCTCAGCAAGCAGGCAAAGCTCTCTCCCGCTTCCTCGTTCACTTTCATCACCTGACTAAAGGTACCTCCTATCTTAACCAGGCCCTCTCTGAGGACTCCAGCGGCTCCACACATTCACTCTCTCTTCCACACTCTCTCTCCCGGGAGAATAAGCCGACCCGGAAAAACCCCAAACCCAATCAAGGTAATAGTCACGAGAGAGAGGGAGATAAACAACTATATCAGCATCCCCCCCCCCCCCCCCCCCCCGCCACCCCACCCCACCATATCTCTCGGCAGCAGCGCCAGCGGCGCTTCGTCTTGTGGCCCCCCAGAGACACAACAACTTACTACCAATAAAAACTTTCCAGCACGTCTCCCTGAGCTAACACAACCGGCAGGCTTTGTTCCGTCTAGAGATGGAGGAAAGAGAGCGCGGGGGGGGGGGGGGGGGGGGGGGGGAGGAAGTGAGAGAGAGGACGGATGGGGGAGATCTGCCCTGCGGTGGGCAGATGTAGGGGAGCCCCTTTTTTGTTTCACGATTTGTTCTGCTTAATAAACAATGTGGCCAAGAACCAATAGGGTTTCAGAGTATCTTTATCTATCAATCAGCTGTCAAGAGACATGTATAGCACAAAGTTAGCACAGCCAGAGAGCAGTGCCTTGGACCGCATCACATCCATTCAACTGCAAATGTATTTTGTATGTCGTCGCTTTAATTAAAAACAATTCCCAGAAGCACCGAAACATGCCGAGTCAATGTTTAATTGCGTCACTTAAGACATAGATGTATATTCATTTGAGTTATCTCTTTAATGGCCTCAAGTTCATCCATCCCACATGACACAATCAAGGTGATGATTACAGTCAAATGAAGAAAAAGATGTCCTTCTACTGTGCCCTCTAACCTGTCCTTTAAGACTCACAGGGGAGCAGAACTCCACAGAAGATAGAGACCCCAAAGAACGGGAGGCAGGTAGGAGAAGATACAGAGAGAGAAAGAAGGGAAGATGGAGAGACAGAGAAGCAGAGAAAGTGAAAGACAGAGAGGTCCTGACAGAGAGGTACAGAAAGAGCGAGGAAGACAAGAGCGGGATGAAGCTTAGATAATGGGACTGCTGGAAACCTTTTAAAGTCACTTGCTGACAATCACAACTGGATTCCAATGTCACTTGAGACGCCGTGTCTGTACTTTACTGCAGAAGAAGATAAAGCATGCCATAATGCAACAGGAGCTGGGAGGGGAAGCAGGGTGAAATGAAGGCCTTGAGTCTTGTTTACATATGCCACTATCAGACCGCAGGTTCAAAGGTAGGGAATTTACAACCCTGCTGTTGCTTGCCACAGACTGTGTGATTGGTCGTTAAGCGATGGACTCCCTGATTAGTCAACTGGAGAGGCGGGAAGAAACACAGCAGTTACAGCACTCCTTTGCGTCCTGCAGAATTATATGCTTGCCTGAAGATAATCTGCATTCAGTTTATCATAGCATCCCCTCCCTTGAGCATGGTTAAAAACCCTGAGACATGTGTACTGCTCAGAGTAAGAGTTATTTTCCCTCTCTCCCGCCCTCTCTCCCTCTCCTCTATAAGAGGAGTGGCTGAGTGAGGAGGTGCTACTGTGGGAGTGGATCTGTCTCCTTTCCAGAGCCACAGAGGAGATGAGGAGGAGGAGGAGGAGGAGGTGGTGTTGGTATGCAGCCACTCAGAAATAATCTCACCAAGTTACTGTGAGACAAATCCCAGACACAAATTAAACTGTGTGGGTGGGTGGGTGGGTGGGGGGGGGGGGGGGCAGCGGTTATCATGTACTGTAGAAAGTCCACATGCATGTTCATAACCCCCCCCCCCCCCAAACAAACAACAGCAGTGGAGCACAGCCACAGCTTGTTCTTCTGTTCAGAATCACAATCTGAATTATTTCACGAAAGTGACTTGGTGAGGTTGGTGCACAAAATACATTAAGCAACACGATATAAAGCTAAATATTTACAAAATATTGAACAAGAAGCATTAAAACAAAATATGAATAAACAATATTTACACACTGAGTTATTAAGAGACGCTGGGTCTGCTCCTCCTGGCTGTGATGCGTCAGCCTGTAGATGCACAGCTCAAGGCCATCTGGCATGGTTGCAGGAGACAGACTGGAGGAGGAGGAGAGGGAGGAAGCTGAGGAGGAGGAGGAGGAGGAGGAGGAGAGGAGGAAGCTGAGGAGGAGGATGCTGAGGAGGCTGAGGAGGAGGGGGAGTAGGAGGAAGCTGAGGAGGAGGAGGAGGAGGAGGAGGGGGGGGAGTAGGAGGATGCTGAGGAGGAGGAAGAGGAGGGGGAGGAGGCCCACTGTAGTGCATGAGCCATGCTGGCTTGCCTCACACAACTGTCAGCCATGCATTAACACATAACAATCTGTGCTGTCAGTTGTTTATAGGATAGGCAAGGACTTCTTTTTTCTTTTTTATCAAGGTGCCGGTGATAGAAAATGGCTGTTTTAACGGTTCTGATTACACCAAACGCATTTCGTTTGGTGTAGTTATTGGTAAATATTGGTCTTATTAAGTCTATAAATTACTATGTTTAAGTACTATTACTTAAAAACAATGTGTTATGTTTCTTATTTGAGGAGGTGCGACCGCTTGTATAGCCCCCCCCCCCCACCCTCCCCCCTCCCACCAGGGGGATGTTGGAGTGTCTGCTGAGAGCCGTGAAAACAAGCTGCACTTCAAAGAGACAAAAACGGAGAGATGTTTGAGGCGGATGGGAGCGTCGAAGAGCCATACTGCTGTCGAGAGAATTCTGAAGGCATCGGCGAGTCAACAAGTTCAGGGGGGGACGCAACAGATTATGGAACAACAGCACTCCTGCGTGTGTTGTTTCCATATATGCAGTGTTTCCAGTGTCGTGGAATAAGTGCATTGATTTTTGTAAACAGCCTGCAGCTGATAGCCAGGGAGTTAAGGCCACTAAATCCTCAACATAACAGAGGATGGAAAACTATTACCGACATCCCTTCAGTATTAATGGCGGCCTCAATCTGATGTTATAACAATGAGGAGTTGAATTTAAACTGTTTGAAGCCGTACTCTAACTGCTCATGGCTGTACTGCTCATACGGTCCATTTTTAAGGGTTAGGGTTAGTTTATTTTATATCTTTAGAGCAATTTAAATGCTGGCTGCTGGTATTAAGCCATCTGACATGTTAGCTTAAAATGAGAATAGGCTAAGTTAGGAGCTATCTTTCTACAAAAATGCAGCAGATCCCCCGGTGTCCTTGCTTTTTTATTTTTGATGAGCAAGCATAAAAAAAGCTACTGGTGGACTTATGTGGACATACTCTTGGGAAATGCGACTTAGTTTCCACCGGGCGAAAGTCAAGCGATTGTAAAGTCAACTTCCAGGGCTCAAAAGCAGAGGCTTTGAGAGTTTGAGTCTTTCCCTGGCCGAGTTCCATTCAATGCACTGTTGAGTTGGACTCCTGCTGTGCCTCGTCAAAGACTACTTTCACCCTTCTGTGCACATTTGCATACAAAGTGAAGGCAGAGAAAACATGTTTCACACTAATTGTCTGCTCCTTTATCATCAGGGTTAATGCAGACCTCAGGGGTTCCCTGGCATCCCCCGCTCTCAGCACCAGACCATAATACTGTTGCACTTTCTAAAGACTAAATTTACTGCCCTCTGTCCGCCGCTGGCTTGCAGTAATCCAAGTTCTCTCGCTTTAAAGCGGGCCGTTCTCGCTGGCAACTTAATTGAGTTATGCTAAGAAAAACACCCATTGTGTATTTGTTTTTGATTTCTTTTAACACATTCAAGGATGCAAACAAATGCTAGCAAATCAGACATGTCTAGCAATGGACAAAGCAGGTGAAACAGTAAAATTGTCAAGTAAGATAAAATAGTGCTGGGAGATGTGAGCATGAGGTAGATGTGGAGAGGAGGGGCCAAGGGAGGAAAGCGGTTCCCACAGCTTTGGGAGTTGCCATCCATGCGCTCTGCATGAGTACGTGTGGACATTCTCTTTTTTTCGCCTGTGAGTCAAAGCACAGTATTTCACGGCCGGCATCCCTGCTGTGGGGAGTCTCTCTCCCTCTCGTTCTCTCTCTCTCACTCGCTCTCCTTTTTTCTGAGTCCCCCAATGGCAGAAGGGCTCCTGCACTGGCCCTCTTTACTGTTAGCCGAAACAGCGTTTATCTTCACAACTCTTTCTTGGTTTTTTATCACACCAGTTGATAAGCCCACGCTGAGGTCTGCTTCTGCTGCGGTTGTCCCTGCTGGCTAGCTACTGTTCGTTACAGGGGCCATGGAGTCAACGCGACCCACTCTTGTTGCTTGTTGCTTATCACTTATCACGCTTATCACTCTCTCAACCTCTTACACTGCAGGGGATGATAGTGACTTGAAAGTTTCGTCTTGTTTTTTTTTTTTTTTTTTACTGGGCCATAAATACATTGTTTTGTACAGGTATAACGTCATAAACGGATTGGTTACACTGAGACATAGAGGTCTAAACTGTGACGTAATGGTTGGTGAAAAACAACAACACCATCAACGAAAAAACAAAATAACCACTTGACCAGGGTCCATTTTAAAGTGATAGTGTGCTTCTTCTACAATGCAGACCGCAGGTTTAATTCATTTATGGCTGATAGCATGCTAGTTTTATGCTAGCATGAACTCCAACAGCTGTGTTTATGAACTAACCACCTTGATCAGTAAAGGAGCTCCAAGCTTAGCTTCCAATCGCAGTGCTCCAACTTAGCTGCAGGGTCACTCTCTCTGGTGGAGTGGCTCTCAGGCAAAGCCTCTACCAAGCTAAGTTTCTTTAATTAGCCAGGTCAACACCCCAGTGAAAGTAGCCCTCACTACACAAATCTCCAGATGAAACGTTTATTTCCAACCTGACCTTCACTAATGGGGCCTTCACACACCTGACACACACAGGTTTAACATGTTGTCTTTCCGCTGCCAGCGAAAAGGCTGATGCTGTTTGAATCTGTACAGATGAAACGGCATACGTTCTTGTTTCTTTCAATGACTTGGGATAGCATCCATTGTTTATGTGTGTGTGTGTGTGTGTTTATGCAAAAGTTGGTTTACTTTCGGACATTTTGGGGGAAATTCTCGGAACTTGATGTCACACAAACCAATAGACTAGTTACATTCTGTTCTTCTTTCTAAGTCAGTAGATTTGAACAAAAGAGACGTTTTCTACTCAGTGATCATCCAAAGTGGAAAATTGGAGGCTAAACCTTCCTGGAAATCCTTTGAGGAACTTAAGCGAGAAGTCTTTGAGCAATGCTTCACTTCCTCTATTGTGGCTTCATGGAGCAGGTTCAGAAACTCAGTGTCTAAATCCTTTGACATCCCCGACTGACTTTGTCATTATTGTTGGGATGGGGGGGGGGGGGGGGGGGGGGGGGCTGGCAACACTTCAAACATTTTGTATTCAAGTATTATACTGTGTATATTAAATAAGTTAATGTGCCTCCTAAGGACAATCGTTTATATCCCCCATGCAAACAAATCCCAGGAACTTCTGTTCAAAATAAATAAAATCAATAACTTCCAGGACTAGGAGTTTGTTGTATGCAAACTATTAAATAAAGCTCCAGGTCAAAGGAACAGGTTGCGTAACTCTGTAGACACAACTGGTGACAGCCTCAGAGTTCAGGGCATATGAAAATGACTATTAGGACTGATGACATGCAGGGGCATATTACTGACTGTTGAACCCCATCACAGAAAGTCTGTTCAGACCCTGAAACCAACATCCAATCAAATCAATATCGACCCCTTTTGCCCAGATTCAAATTGTTCCATCGTATGTAGAATTTCAAGTACAGATGTATAAAAATTCCAGGAATTCCGAGCTAAGGTCATGGAACTACAATGAAAAAGAGCCGGAATGCTTGCATGAGTGGGCAATTCTATAATCATTTACGGGTGATTTGCTGTATCTAATTGAAAGGGTTGATCAAGGTCGCAATAAGGTTGGACTAACGTGTACAGAGTATTTATATGGCATTTGCTTTCACAAGGCCCTGTAACTGAGTCAAATACAATTAAGGTTAACAACTCAAGAGGTTTAAAGGGCATGCCATGTATCTCGCAACAGAATGCGTTTTATGGGATGTTGGTATCACCTGAGCTTTCCTTGTCCCATTCTCTGTTCAACCTATTATCTCCACAAATTACCATGTCCAGTTATAATTTGATCCATAATGTGGAGATGCATCTAAAGGCTAGGGGGATTTTATTCTGATTGCACTATATATTATTCACTGCACTATATATTATTGCACTATATATTATATATATATATATATATAGATAGATAGATAGATAGATATCATAAGATGATTAAGCTAAAACATCACCTCAAATATCTGTATTTAACAATGAGTATTAGGCACTATGCCTATATGACCAATTTACATTTCTGATCACTATTAAGGGACCTTATCATTTATATGTTTTACTTTACTAATATTTTGGATAGATAGGGGTTAGGTTATTGAAAAAAAAAGACAGCTGAAGGGTAGCCTAGATGCATGGCAATTTGAACCTGTATAAACCAAACCGGTTTACAGAGAACAGAATACGGAAGAAATATACAAATAAACACAAATCCAGCAACACCATCAGTGCTTATGTTGAGACGGTCCGTGCCTTTTACCTGTACCACTCGAGCCCTTTGTCGTAGTTGCGGTCAAAGAAGTGTGGCTCCGCGCCCACAGCTCTGATGTCTGGATGGACGCGCAGGAACTCCAGCAGCGCGCGCGTTCCTCCCTTCTTCACCCCGATGATAATCGCCTGGGGCAACTTCTTACTTTCCGACTCATTGAAGAAGCCTGACATGGCATTATCGCCCTGCAACGCCTTCGCCTCGCCTCTAATTTCATCCCAGTCGTCTCCTCTGCTGTCCAACTCGTTCTCATTGTTCAGCAGGTCCCTGGAAGCCCCGAGAGAGCTGTCTTGATTGTCAAATTCGCCATCGCTTTTGCTCACCCCCGAATGTGTAGTACTGGCAGAGATCAAGGGAGTTGGGATAGTTGTGCAGTAACCAACACAGCAGTAAATCATGTACACCCAAAGTGACAGCATGATGCACAACACAAAGAGTTTGTTTTTCACGTGGGATGATGGCACAGCATATAGATTGTGTAAAATCGGACTATATTCCATAGGGCTTACGGAAATAAAAAGCCATATTCCGTTTGGGCATCTTGGCAAAGTTCTCTAGTCTTTTTCCATTGCGAAAATCTCGGATACACGCAAATTGCAGATGTCCACGCTAAGAAAGATGTGGATTGAATGTTTGTTTTTCGAACGACAGTACCTTTTCGAGCTCGTAAGGGAGTCCCAAGTGAGTCAGCTGTGCGTCAAGGTCCACGTTAGTCTTCCATCACTTGTTCGTGCAGGGTGTGAGCGCGCATCTGCGCTGTACTTACAAACTAGGGGGCGGGAGACTGACAGAGAAGATGACCAATCGCAGCACAACCACAGAGCGCAGCTTGATAAGCGCACGCAACGGAGTAGGCCCACTATTGTTTATTCATTTTAATATTCAGTCTTAGCGCCGTGAACAGTAATAATTGTAGGACCAGATGTCCTACAATTTCCTGTATGTTACAAAGTACAAATACTTTGTTACTGTACTTAAGTACAGTTTTTGGGTATCTGTAGCCTACTTAACTTGAGTATTTATTTTTCTGACAACTTCTTACTTTTATTTTCTACATTTGAACACAAATAGCTGTGCTTTCTACTCCATGTCTTTTCAAACAGGCTCGTTACGTTGGTTGTAATGCATTTGAGGGGAATCGTCAATCTTTAAAAAAAATTCGCATCATTGCGCACCTACCCAACATCAAGTCCAATTTAAACCTAAATGGACGGGACAATAACACATAGGAAATATGATCCCTTGGCGTATCCCTCGGTGCATATCACGCACTCCACCGCGGACAAATGGCGTCCATGGGAGAACTAGTAGCGTAGCGAGTGGGGATGGATGAGAGTGAACCAGCAAATACTGCCAACGGAGCAGATTCAGAGCAGCAATAAGACATTACCCATCCATGACCTTATTTAGGAGAAATGTTTTAAGTTGTCGGCTCTAAGGACGATTCTTTGCGAATGCGTTATGTTTTGTGCCAACCTAAAACGATTTTGGTCATCCTGTAGAGATGAGGGACTTTCTAACAAAATAGTTGAAGGCTTAATTAGACCTGAATTGCAGTCTCATTTTGATCATAATGTTTAGAGTTCTGTTGCTAACATTGAAAACCGATTTGCACATTGGCGCAAAGTTACATTATATATATTATTAATATGTTCAGTATATAGTTTATTTTATTTGAAGTTAGAATGGTTTAACTTTAACAGTCTTAAAATTACATTATGACGTGAGGTTCAGTTAGCTTTACAAAGAAACACCCGGTAGAAATGTCAGAGGGCTACTTTTTACTTTTATACTTTGAGTACATTTCAGAGCCTGTACTTTTCAAAAGTTTTTTTAAAAGTAAAAAAGTTGAATCACTACGTCTTTTTTTATACAATTATCTGTACTTCTACTGGAGTTAAGAATGTGTGTACTATTGCCACCACTGCTGTAGACTAACTGCACAACTTTGTTTTTGTTTTTCTTAACTTCTTAGAGTAGCCTTTATAAAGTGACTCAATGTTAAACAAACCTCATAGTGGTATATCCTGTTATTTGCGGTGGAAAATGCTTCTTCAACGTGTATTTATGTCAGAGGAAGTGTGTCTCTGAACTGCGTGTTTCTGGGCCACATGAGTTTGGTTAAAAAATCTATTTAAGCACGTCTTCAATTTTATTATAAACTGTCTAAATTATTTGTCATTTAAGTCTCTGTGTGTATGTGTGGGCGCTCAACCTTTATCCTAATGCAGGGTCATAGGTCATTTTACCCCTAGACCCTCTCAAACTGCAGGATTATTGACTGCTGTCACAGTTTAACCAGCGAGCTTCCAAATGCGACGTGTGCCATATAGCCTAGTACCTGCGTGGGGGGCCGTATGCTCTAGCCACCTCACACAAGCAGCGGACCAGGGACCCATCAAACCGCTATTACGCTGACAAGCAGAAACACCTCTGTTTCTTTGAACTGTCCCCCATTAACCGTTTAGCCCCTGTCGCGTGACAATGTATACGTCTTGTTGAGGCTCTTAATCTGTGACATACAGGCATTAAATATCGTGTTTTCTTTCTTGAAAATGTATTTGAGAATAAAATATACTTCATATAACTGGATACTGTATGGATATCTAACTTTACCTTTACCTTGTAGCTTTGAACACAACTACATTTAGTCCTGTATGAGATAGACAGCGACCTCTGAACATGGCGCGTACACCGTAACGTTCAACACAGTGTGACGTCTTCTTTCCCTATAACATATCCCTCCTGAAACATATTAAATTGCTTATTCTATAAATACAAACGTTTAATTAGTGGTGCAACATGTGTTAAATATAAGGTGTTATCTTTTAACACAAAATTATTAGTGAGTTCTTGTACCCATTAAAATTGAGTTTTGGCATGGCGTAAACACACCAAAAAGCAATTAGGCTTAGTGGTGAAATAGTGCGACATAGTGGACTCGAGTTAATAGGGGTTTGAGAAAGCAGTGTGTCAGTTGAAAGTCAAACAAAAGTGCATATGAAGCAATTGACTTTGGCACCACAAGTTTGAATGGCAGTCGTAAGGTCTTAAGTCAATGCATAAAATACACAAAGGAGCAAAGTCCCTCTGTTATATAAACAATATGTAAAGCTTTTTGAAAACGGTGTAAGTCTTGCAAGATTTTCTAAAAACTGTTGAAGCCCAGCCTGTGTCAACAGCAGAAAATAATTGTGTAGAGAATTTTGCAGGGAGAACGTTTTTGGGACAAGATATCACGTTAATGCACTATAAGGTCATTCCTAGGCATGGATGAATCGTATGTCTAAACAAAGGCTACTTAGAAATATTCTTGTGCCCAGTCTCTCTCTCTCTCTCTCTCTCTCTCTCTCACTCACACACACTCACACACACACACACACACACACACACACACACACACACACACACACACACACACACACACACACACACACACACACACACACACACACACACACACACACACACACACACACACACACACACCCCTTTACACAGATTGTATCTTTGAACATGGACTTTGAAGAGCTGCTATGGCAACATTATAGTGAGCGGTGGTCTTCATAAGATCACAGCCCCTGGATCATGTGATGTGTCTCACAGACACAGTCTGATCACAGCACCTGGATCACGTCATCACATGTTTAGTTTCCTTCTGTCCTGAGCAGATGACACGGTCACCGGCAAGACAAAGCGTCTCGCTAAGTTAAAGGAATAGGAAGGCATTATATTATAATTTATTCTGTTATAAACCTTAGAAAATGAATAAAAGCTAACTCAGGGCGTTCGGAACATATGTTCACTCGTGGAGATATCTGCTACTCCATTGCAGTGAGAACGAAAATAGCCTCAGTCTTTACGTCTACTGTGCGGCATATATCTGCTAAAGTAAGCGCTGACAGGCCTGCTAATGGTTTGCCTATCACCTTAGGAATTGTGTCACGTATACAATTCACCACCTACAGTTACAGTGAACATGTGGGAGTTGTCGTTCCTGTGTGTGTGTGTGTGTGTTAAAATAGATTGAAACTGTGAACTTAAACACATACAGGTACATAAAACAGGATATACACACTCACATATTCACAAACTCACATATATACACACACACACAAACACACAGTGGACAGCCACGTCACTGCCTTTGGACCAGCGTCCAGATGTCAGAGATTTGAGCCCATTAGGCAGTAAAGTGGATTGATGACTGATCTCATCCTCCTTGTGCACAAACAAAGCTCTGAGCGGCTAAACAGCAGCATGGCCGACAGCAGAGCGTTCACACGTCAAGGCATTTAGTCTAAACGGCCATAAGGACATGGGGTATTAAGTGAGCCAGGAGGCAGATCAACTCACTGGCCTGGCCCATGGTTAAGCCCTCCCACTCCTCAGAACATTGTACAGCAAATCTCTTGGCAATTCTCTGGAGCCATGCTAAAATGTGTCTTATCCTCTCTGCATGGATAAAGCTGTGGTTCCTGGGAGGATTTCCACCCTCTGATCTTGTAGAGAAGAGTCTTACGCAAATGATAAGCAGGTTGGAAAGGCTTGAAGAAGAAAGCAACAAGATGCTCCTGGCTATGTGAGACACAGGTAGTGCTGTAGTGTCACGTATCTTGTGAATGAAGTAGAAACTGCAATTTTGCAGCTCATTGTTTGGCTGGTGTACACAATGATGAACAAAGAAATCTAATAATTACTAATATTCCTAATTCCTGAATATCCAATGTTCTGCTTTTAATACCATTTCCTTTGGGGCTAATAATTAAGAAACAACCTTTATGATACATTCTCTAGAAATAAGGAGTTTTAGACGAGAGTTGAACTTCCTTTCCAAGACCACCTGACAAATTCAACACAGCCTTTCAGAAACGCCACAGTTTAGATTTCCATCTAAACACATCCTCTTATTCGCTATTTTTGGAACAAATGTCCGCAGAGGTCGTGTGACCTAACCATCTCACTGTTCCTTTGGAGGAATGTTGAAGAGAAGACTGTCGTTCAACGCTGCCTGGAGGGGACTGTACTGTATACACACCACAGGTTTTAAGACTGCTTAGAGACTATTTTAAGATATGTATCGCTAAGATCTGTAAAAATAAATTGGTTTCACAATATCTTAATTTTCACAGTTTATCTCGGCGCACCCATTACTTCATTTTTAGATTGGGTTTGCCTTAATAAATGCATTCGCACATTGTTAACGGCGCAGATGTCAAGTGTGGAAACAGTTTTGCGTTGTTATTGAGCTGTGGAGCATAGTGTAGTGATCAACAAACAGTGGGAAAAACAGCTGCAAAATATTCCAAAAACGCCCAACAGCCAAAAAGAAAAACACAACTTTCTAATACCTAGCTAACTGATGTTTACTAGACACAAAACGGGTGATGGTTGACATTCCGAAGCAAAAGTAGCAACTAGATACCCTCAAGTCCAAGTCGGAGACACCCAAGAGGTCCCTGAGGAGAACCGAGGTTCTCGACGTCTTTGAAGGCCATTATTCATGCCAAGAACAGGTGCTGCCGTCAAAGAGCCCTGCAATGTTGTGTGTTCCTCTGGGACGTTGAAATGTACCGTGTGACCCCTGGAAGGCCCTGGCAGATCAGAGGTATCAGATACAGAGCCAGGTTTTGTGAGTCCGTATTTTGATGGTGCTTTCCACCCATAGGAAAAAAATATTTTCCTTATCTGTTGCTCCTTCTGATCTCTTGAGACTAACTTGAGCTTCTCATTGCTGAATCATTCTGTGATCATTTGTGTCTGAGATACTTCTCCTATGGGTCCCTTTGGAGCAATAATTAAATGAAAAAGAGATGAATTAGTAAACTTCCATTCAAACGTTTGAATTGAGAAGTAGGATAAACAGAGGAGATCTCATCATTGTATACCCCTGATCTCATTCATGTCTTGGTTATAGCAAAGAGAAGAACGTGATACAAGTCTGAGGCTTTCATGAGACAGATCTGAGAAGTATGATCCCTACAAGAGATCTTGTGCCATATCCGAGATCTCTCGTGTGGTGAGTGCTGTTTTAACCTGTGCATATTGATTGCTCAATGCACAACAGGTGTGCAGCCTCACCCGACCCACCCACACACTCAATACTGTAGTAATTGGCCATAAAAAACAGAATCAACACTCAAGAATCAGTGTAAGACTTCACCAAACAGCAAAGCACTTTTATTTCCACGTTTCAATTAAATAAACAAAAATCCTCCTAGTTAATTGAAAACCTCTATCACAATTATGGTTGCCCTTGAGCATGTTTTGGGCAAAGTTTTTTTCTTTGACATGACATCTATGCCTTTGCATTGCTTTTGCAGCTAATTTCCCAAACACACTCGAGCAGTTTTAGGCACTTACTCAATGGTGTTGGAACTCGCCATGTACATTAAATGACATGAATTCTGTGCAAAATGAACTGGTTCTGTAAGTTGCGCATGTAAATATGCCATATATCTGGTGGATTACATTTGCATGAATTGTTTGCCTTTAAGAGTATCAAATAAGATTATGTGAAAGTGGCACTGAGATTTGTAACTGAAGCATAACATAGTCTCATAGCTGAACCATGGTTATTTCTCAGGAGTGACCATTGAATGAGAAAATGCACAAAATCTCTCTTTGGTCTTCACTAGTGTGGATTTTGACTAGGAGATGTTAATGTGATATAAAGAAGTTCTCATCTTGAATTCTACTTTGCTATGGGCAATAAAGATTATAAATGATGAGTATTGCAAATCAACAATGAAAGACTATTTAAAATCCAGTACTGATACCACCATGATATACAGCAAGACAATTTCACACGATACAATTATAATTAGTTGGTTGCGGTCAAAAAGTGCGGAATAGCTTTGAAAAAATTATAATGATTCTTTGCACAGCCAAAATGCATATTTAAAACGTAGTATAGTGTTCTGTATCCATAATATGATCTTTGTTTCACTCTCAGACTAGTTATTGTCGAGTAAAGAAATTGCCTGTGTCAGCAGAATTCTCAGCCGGGGGCCAAGATAAATTTCGAACCCAAACTGAGTCTAGGCGATGGTCCTCAAAAGACACTTTATATTCTAATATTTTACCAGTCTGCTTGCCCGCTGCTTTTGTTTTGAACATTCCTCGCCTCTCATTCTTCTGTCAAACCCCTTTTCCACAAGGATATGTAGCGCTGCTAATAATTTTTTTTCACTATTCCCTCAAGATAATCTGGAAAAATGTCCCCTTGTTTTTTCTGGCGTATCATAATGACAGACTCCCACTCTCTGACTCCTCCCTCCTCTATCAAGGTATAACCTATAGAGGCCCCGCCCCTTCCAGCACATAACCCCACAACTATCCACTATGGCTTGAGTGTATGCGTTGCTCTTGATCCCTCCACCAAGTGCCCGGGTTCCAGTTCATTCCTCACAGTCAGAGTAGGGTCCCCTTTGATCCAGCTAGGGTCCCTAAATGACAAGGCTGTGTTGTGGTGTCCCTGCCCTGGGCCACCTCCGTCAACACAGACCCAACCAGACAAGGTCAGCTGAGGAACAGACACATTCCATAGGTCCGCTTGCACCACGTCCTAATCAACAGCACACAAGAACAAGCACATTCCAATAGGTCCACTTCCACCCCGCTCTAACACTAGAACACAAGAACAAAAAGCTAAACACAAGCCTGGGGACCTGAACCATGAGTGCATAACGAATGTATAGATTCTCTGTTGTGATTGCAATACCTCAGCCAAGCCGTTTCCCCGACCAAGACCGTGAAATGGATAAAGAGGCAGTTTAAATAAACACAGTGCTTCCCACCGCTACCCTGTCCGACAGGCAGAATGGCAAAGAGACATTTTTCCCAAGATGTCTTCATCTATCACGAAGTTGCAGGCTTGTCGATCGTATCGTCTTCTTGAGCAGTGTTTGTGATGGCCATAGCACGTCTGAGGAGAAGTTGGAGCTGGTCTTTGGGGGGGGGGGGGGGGGGGGGCAAGGCTCCCTGAGGTGAGAGATGAGACAACACGATAAGAGGCTGTGGGGGTTAAATTACAGACTGCTCAGCAGCAGTCCTTAGTGGAGTTCAGCCCAGGGTTGGAGGGGCAGTAGAGTAAAAACCAATGCACAAAATATGACGTTGTCGCTGGCTACATTCCTGAACAGCAATGTCAACAGGATCCAACAACAGACGCTGATTATCCAATGCTGACGAAAGCTTCCTGAGAATAAACCAAGCAATTTTCATATTTAAACCTAAATTGGAAAAAAATAAAAATTTCCCCAGTTCAGAATACAATGATTGCGCTCAAATACTTTTGTTAATGTGCTGACATAACAATAACAACGGGTAACAAAGTCGTACGGAGCCAAAGCACACACGCCGTTGATGAATCTGGGCTCGTTTTTCCCGCTCCTAAGCCCGGCCATGGCCATTAGCATTAGATAAACACAGAGCTGCGCTATAAAACCCGGTTATGCATGCATATTTCACAAGCTCGTAACAGTCCATTGAAATTTCATCTCCTTTCCAGGAGGCTGTTATTTACACAACGGCGAAAGGGAAGGGTGGAAGCAACTGCCATGAGACGCACACGCCACCCTCGCTACGTTCCAAGATCACGATGAGATTTTTAGCGCTTTGCCAAAAATACAACCATCTTGATGGATGGATAGATTCCCGGTACCGAGTTGCTGAATTTGATTTATGGTTCATGTGTTCTCAACGTCCAATCCAATGGATGGCCAAACTAGGACTTTAGTGCTTCACTTCCCCCCCCCACACACACACACACACACACACACACACACACACACACACACACACACACACACACACACACACACACACACACACACACACACACACACACACACACACACACACACACACACACACACACAACCTTCCAAGCTTCTCTATTACTGGCTGCTTGCCTACAGAGAGACGAGGAGAAGGGGGCCTGTCATTCATGCTGCGTGCAGAGCGCTCGAAACTCGTGCGTTGAGTAAGTTTCAACTCACACCAAGGCTGCCTCAAGGTCTCTGTAGCCACGTGTTGCTTCCATTTGGAATGCTCACTCTGCGTGTGTCTTTTTCTACGACTTTTTGTGTGTCTGTTTTTGTTTGTGTGTGTGTGTGTGTGTGTGTGTGTGTGTGTGTGTGTGTGTGTGTGTGAGAAGGTGTGTGCGTGGGTATATAAGAGGGTGTAAAAAAGTTAACGGATCGCTGAAGGCCATGTTCACAAATACCGGTTAGGGGGTTATGATTTGTTATAGTTACATAAACAGTTATAAGGCTCTGTGTGTATCACATTCATCTCATTATCTGTATTATTCAGCGCACAATACAAAAGAAAAATACACACATGACTTTGTAGGATTGTGTTCTGGCTCACATCCACGCAGAACCCACCTCACATCCATGCATGCACTCGAAAAAGAACACACACACCCCAACCACACGTATTCATTTCTTTGCATTGTGAAGCAGCCTCTTAAAACCATAAATACACAGACAGGCAGTGACACATTGCTACAGCTTGCCCCACCCTGCTTAACCAATGATTCTGTTGGTATTTAGGTTTGAAGTGGTGTTGGTGGAGGTGGTGTATGTGGTGGCGATGTAGGTGGTGGTGGAGAGGAACAAGGAGCCGCTACTGTGTGTTTGTTGGCGGTTCTCTGAAGAACTCCAGGGCCGTTGTTCTTGTTACAACCTTTTATAGCCGCATCGGTTGTGTTCATTTGTTATATTTTAGAAGAACAAATTCATAGGATTTAATAATATGTACAATATTAAATCAATAAAAAAACTATGAATTTGAGTGCTGGGGCAAGGCATGGTACATCAAAACCAAATCCAAAAAGTACAGCCAAATAATCTAAATCTAAGTTTGAAAAGTTATTTTTAATTTGTGCATTATCGTATTAGCTGTTCTCACATTCCTGGCCTCAACAGGTTCTCAGCACAATTAGAAAGTCTCACTGCTTCTCACGGCTCCATAAAATGAAGTGTTGAAGGTTGCTCTGTGAAAGATAGCACCTTTTCAGCTAATACGAGGCGTATATTTAACCTCACCTCTGACTTGGAAGTCATGTAGTATTCGGTTAAGGAAGGAAGCCACTTTGTAGAAAATGGGGGCACAAACTGGTCTGTGTTTCTTGTTTGATTTATTAGTTAGCAGTTCGTTTTATTTTGGTTTATTTTGGTGCTTTTGTTATCATAAAATCATTGGAGATTTTTCTTACATTAGATTAGATTGTATTATCCTCCAGAGACTAAATTAATTGCCACAGGTGAACATTACATATGACATTATCACAGTTTAGCAAAGCATGTTTTGGCATATTTGATCTTAGCATATTTTAACATAGTTTAGCACAGCATAGTTTATCAACATAAAAGCTCCTGCCAGGTAACTACAGAGCCCAGCCTGTGCTTAGCGCCTAAACCGTGCTGTGATAACCATTATTCCCTGTGTGTTAAAACGGGGCTTTAGGGAGTAGGACCTGTAATACCAGCCCTCCTCAGATGTCACAACGTGTTCATTAGGTCTGGCGCTGGCTCGGCTGAGGCTTATTATGGCCCTATGGCCCTTCAAAGACCCAACACAGAGTTCTGCTGCCCAGTGGAGCCCATGCTTGTACTGCCAGCCCAGGGGTGGAAGCCTGTCATGCACAGTGGATCCCCTGCCACACCCAGCTGTTTTTCAAGAGTGCACCAGATTAAGACACTTTGTTGATAGCATCATGCATCGCTTGCTTTCTTTATACTGCTGTTCGTGTTGAGCTGCAGATTTGACAATGTGTTAGTCATGTGGCGGCTGAATATTATGTAATAAAACCATTGTGATCGTTGTGAACAGTGTCCCTGGCTGGCAGGTGGAGGTGGGCGGAGCCAACACAGGAAGACGTAGGGCAGCTGTGAACAACTCCTCCTCCTCGTCCTCTGTGATGAACATGTCACCCCTTTCTTCAAATGACAGACCTGAGACTTGGCAGCCCCACCCTTCACACCCTGTCTGACTGATCTAGGTAATGTGATGCTTTAGTGTGTGTGTGCGTGTGTGTATAAACACAAATGTGTTTGTGTATGTGTGTGTGTAAACACAAATGTGTGCGTGTGGTTAAATGTATGTGCATACACAAATGTGTGTGTGTGTGTGAAGATAAAACAGACGCCTTCAGTGTCAGATGATTCCCTTTTATCTCCAGATTCCGACGTACCGATTAGCTCCTCCGTAAAACACACACTAATTGTGTTTGTTGGTTTTAAAGAAGAGGTGAGACTGAAAAGTCCTCACTTTGATTGAAGCACAGACCCAAGATGAAAGAAAGTTTTGAACGGTGTGTGTGCACAACATGCTCTTAAAGGGTGTGTAACAGGTGATGTGCGTTCTTAATAACATGCCTGGATACTGGATACTCCTCTGCTCTGCACTGCTGGTCACTATCAAGGTCCACACTCTGAGCATGTCAGTAGTAGCTGGCCAAGGCGGGGGTTGGGGGGGGGGGTCACCAGGGGTTTAAAGGTCACAACCCTGACGGAGGCACCCATTAGGGCTAACTGGGGAGTGTGCCATTGGTAGCCAGTTATTCCCTGGCTTCTGCACACACACACACACACACACATACACACACACACACACACACACACACACACACACACACACACACACACACACACACACACACACACACACACACACACACACACACACACACACACACACACACATTTAGCATTTTAACAGATGCTAAATGTTCACAGGTTTGGAGCTGGAAATTAACTAATAAATACTCTGATTTATTAATTTCCTTCTCCAAATGTGCACTCCAAAACATACTTAAAAAGAAACTACAGCTGGTTTCATTTTACTTATATATTGGTCACTGCATAACAAATCCTATCCTTTCATTTTCTTAAGGCATCACTATCGACGAAAAGTTTGGGGTGCTCTCTGTTGGGGGTCGGGGAGAGAAAGAGTAAAGCTGTTGGTGTTGGTGTCTGAGTTTGGGGGTGGAGGTGAGCGGGTGAGGAGGTGAGGGATGGAGAGATGGGGGGGGGGGGGTCGTCTGGACAGTCCTGCTTGGTCTGAACGCAAGCATGGGGGGGAGGAGAGGGGTAATGAAAACAAATGACCCAACAAGGTCAAAGGGTCGAGTTCACGGATCGGGATGCAGTCTCAATTTCACAACACGGTGAGATTAATGAGGCCAATATGATAGTATTCCACAGGCAGGCTGTCCGTCTCCCCCTCCACCCTCCTGTATCACTTACACCCGCAGGCTCCTCTGATCCAGGGGTGGTGCTGGTGGTGGAGGTGTTGGTGCTGGTTGGAAGGGATGGTGTGCATCCCACCTGTCTCTTTTGGTTTCTGATCCTGTGTCTTTGGGAGGCAGGTTTCGCTAACAACTGCAGACCGACGGCTACGTTACATACTCCTGTTCAAAATGCAATTAAAACGGCAAAAAACGCTTCTATTTTAATAACCATGGCCAAACAAGTGCACCTTCAATGTTCGTTTTGAGCCTTCCACGTTTCGTGTGGTCTCACTCGAATATTTAAATATATATTGCAAGTTAGGTTGGCTCAGACATCTCTTAATGTGTGATTTCTTGAATTACTAATTGAAACAGTGTAAAGATACTGACAATTAATGGAATTTAGTGCATTTTACACCAGATGTGTCTCACGTATTTTTTGAGTACTGTTGCACAGTTTTTTGAGTACCAGTACTGTTTCGCCGTAAGAGTTTACCACGATCTGAATAATAACACTGCACCTAACACCGAGGCTAGTTTAAGTTTAAGCAATGTTGCCCCCTTGTGGACAGATACTCTAAAGGCAACGCAGATTTCATTTAAGAAACCGGGGACCATGATGCTCAGCTTTGTAAGCCTATAACATTTTTCGAGATATATTACAATAATGAACCTTAAAAGCCCTATGTGTTTTACTTGTTGGTGTTTAAATAAACGGTGGCTTTATTAAGTTTTTTGGGGAATAATCTGCCCACATAAAATGTATATGTATTACTTTTTCTTCTTTCATTAGTTTTGTATTAGTCTCATGCTCTCATTGAGCAACGTTACGGAAGCCTACAATATACAAGTGATTACACAACCTGACCACTCGGGGGTAGTCTCGTACAGAATGTATTTTACTGTCCTGGAGGCCTGATTCATAAATGCAGTTTATTTTAATGATAATTGATTGGGTTTTCTTTCATTAACATGTAGAAAATCTGTGCCCACAGTTCGTATGTAGTACTCAAAAAAGTATAAATAAAGAATAACGCTACTCTTAGGCGTTTAGCAAATTAGCTCTAAATACTGCATTCCCCACAATGCACTGCAACATAGCGGTTCCATGTCACACTACGCTGTCACGCTCTGCCCAAGCAGCCCATAGCTGTGAACTGCTCGAGCATCCCTGCGTGCGGCTATGGTGCAAATGTATATTTAGAAAATCAATCAGAAAATATGTAAGAAAAAAAGGACATTTTCTTTTTTGAGGAATGTACCTTTTGATCCGCGTTGGCATTTGCAATGAGAAGGGGACCAATATGACCGGGCGGATTGTCTGCGGTGCCTCTATGGAAAGGGGATGCTATTTTGAGAGAAATGCGGAATCTTTCCCCCTGTAGGTGTTAACGTAGAAAAAGACAAGATGAAGAAGCAATTCAATCGAATGCGACAGCTCGCCAACCAAACGGTGGGCAGGTAAGCGAACCCTTTCACCGTGTTATCATCACCGAGTTTATTAGCTCGCCTACTTGGAAAGGGAAACGTCTGCTCACCGCTCCAGCTTCAAGTTCTCAATCAGAACCATGCACACACTTACTGCGTCTTGCAAACATTGTGTTTAACACACATACACGAGACACTGGGATTCTCTTGTGTCTCGTGTACTGAACACAAGCACACCACACACACGCACACGCACACACACTAAGATGTTTGCACATCTTAACGTGGACACTGGAATTCTCCTGTGTCTCGTGTCTCGTGTATGTGTGTATTTAACACACATACACGAGACCCATGACAATCCCAGTGTTTACGTTAAGATGTGCATTACATAGAATAAAAGGAAGGATGCACAATAATGTGTTTCGTTTGGACTGCGAAGCGCCTCGTGAATACCGCATAGGCAGCGTGTCGGCGCATTGCTCCCGGTCTCCTGAAATACATCCAATATAGGCACTCTCAACAACACGCATCAAGCCGAGGGGGAAGCCTTCAACATTGAAGGAAACGTTGAAATAAAATAAAACAGCATATCATGTGCAAAATGTACTTTGTCACTCACTGGACCTGTCAAAGGTGAACATGATGCGGACAGATGCGGCGTTTTAAGATGCTGCGTGATGGAAGAGGCGCAATGTTTTCATACGCAGCTGTGGCAACTGTGAAAGGGAACCACCTATTTGAGCTCATACCATCTCCGTTCCTAAATGTCTTTGTAAATGGCCCGTGCTCGTAGAGTGATACACGTTTTATTTTTGAAACCTCCAACTTCACATTGTTACAAATATGGCTCGCTTCTTTCAAAAAGGTGTGATGTCTATTAAGATGTAACCGTTTCATGTGGGAGAATAGGGTGCTTTTGACAGGGTTTGTGTGTTTGTGTGTGTGTGTGTGTGTGTGTGTGGGGGGGGGGGGGGGGGTGCACTTTGTGTGTGTGTGTGTGTGTGTGTGTGTGTGTGTGCGCGCAGGTCTGTGTGGGTGTGTTCATGAGTGTTTGTGTGATTGTGTTTGCGTGCGTGTCATCAGGGTAAAGGGGACGCACTTCACAGGATCTGCGCACCATGTCAATGTCCATTCAGCTCCCCAAAGCTGCTTTCCCGAGTCTTGACGTCCCTTTAGACAACGTTAGCGTGTAAACTATGATCGTAGCTATTGTGGGTACATGTGTGGGAGGGGTGTGGGAGGTCCATGTGTGCAGGGAAAGAGTTCTCTATTCTGGCTGATTCTTGTTTGTGTTTGAATGAATGTGTGTTTGCGTGCATTACGATGTGTGGGGTGGGGCGTGTTTGAGTGTGAGCATCCTTGTGTGTGTGTGTGTCTCTCTCTCTCTCTCTCTCTCTCTCTCTCTCTCTCTCTCTCTCTCTCTCTCTCTCTCTCTCTCTCTCTCTCTCTCTCTCTGCTTATATTAGCCTATATGCATCCCCCATGCTCCTGCCCACACTATCAAACACTGTTTAAAACGTTTAAAATATTCTGCTCCCTCACTTATTGTTTTCTAGGCTGTTATGTAAGTGCAGCGAGGTGGTCTGTCTTGTTGCAGCACACAGACCATATTGAGCAGACAACACCAAGATGCTGGCTGAAGCCTGAGTGCAGGGGCCGTACTGGCCTTCCTGCAGCCAGGCCACCTCCAGCCACATGGCCCTGGCCTGCTAGGGCGTGTTAGAGAGAGAGAGAGAGAGAGGAGAAGACACACAGTGTTAATGCACCGAGCATGGAAGGCTCGTTACATAAAGACCCCTTAATGTAAAAGCCCCCCGTGGTGACTGAAGATAGGGGTTTCAAGGGCTAGGTGAGGAAGTGACTATACTCTCTTCATGTTCTGTGTTCTGGCCCAGTGGTGGTCATGACAACGGATGCTGGGTGGTGGCATCTTGCTGGGAAAGAGCAGTAGAGTTTTAAGGGGAGGAGGAACAAGGGGTCTACGTTGTCGCCCTTGTGTTTAGTGCACAACAGTATACAGACACATATATTCAAAGATCTTGAAAGGCTGTTTTTTTTCCATTTCATTGCAGCCATTGCAGTATGATCAGGCTGACTGTATACCTTGACAACCTTGTAAATGTGTATTAACATATCTAAAACTGCAGGTTATCCAGTCAATCCATCTCTTTCTGTAGGGGTGAATGAAACAGGCGTAATAGCATTCTGATTCACAAATCATGGCAAATATCCACTTTATATTGATCTTTTAACATTGTCTTTAAGGCTAATATTGGTTCAACATGCCCTGAAAGTCCCTTGAACTACCCATATAGTAATATAAATGTGTGAGTATGTGTGGCACCGACATCCCGCTCAAGGGCAGAAATGCACCCCCTGGCTCTTGGGGACTGTGGGAACCATGGGAGTTCCCCTGTTCACAGAGCGGTTCTCAAATGGGGTCCGCTGGTTGCCTTGTGGGTGACGGACCGGTCTGTGTTCAAGGTGATCCGGACGTAGGTCTGTTGGATGTGTGAGTGTCTATCTCTCTGTGTGACACACCTGTACCAGCCCACCAGGGAGGCACTATCAGCCTGCTGCCCAGTCCTTGCTCTCCTTCAGCCGGCTTCTGATAGGTGCTGGTGCTCACCACTGATGGATGAGCAAGTCACCCCCATGATTGGATGAGAGAGAGAGGGGGTGAGAGTGTGTGTGTTTAGGTTGAAAGGGATTGGACAGAGAGTGAAGGACTTCCTTCATAGGAGTGTCCCGATTATACATGCTGTGTCAGCATTTCTCTCTGGCTCTTCCTCGGGCCACTGATCACCTGCCTGGGTGTGACACACGGTCATGTGACAGCAGCCTCTGGACCAATCAGCCTCGAGGGCTGGATGTTTCATAACCTATGCACACTGTGTGGTCAGAGAGAACCATTATTGAGGAACTGTGGTCAGATAACCATTACTCAGGAACTGTGTGGTCAGATAACCATTTCTGAGGAACTGTGTGGTCAGAGAGAACCATTACTGAGGAACCGTTTGGTCAAAGAGAACCATAACTTAGGAACCATGTGTTCAGAGATAACCATTACTGAGAAACTATGGTCAGAGAACCATTACTGAGGAACAGTGGTCAGAGAACCATTACTGGGGAGCCATGTGGTCAGAGAACCATTGCTGAGGAACCGTGTGGTCAGAGAGAACCCTTACTGAGGAACTGTTGTCAGAAAACAATTACTGAGAAACAGTGGTCAGATAACCATTAGTGAGGAACCGTGTGGTCAGAACCATTACTGAGGAGTCGTGTGGTCGGAGAACCATTACCGAGGAACCGTGTGGTCAGAGAGAACCATTACCAAGGAACCGTGTGGTCAGAGAACCATTACTGAGGAACCGTGTGGTCAGAGAGAACCCTTACTGAGGAACAGTGGTCAGATAACCATTAGTGAGGAACCGCGTGGTCAGAGAACCATTACTGAGGAACCGTGAGGTCAGAGAGAACCCTTACTGAGGAACTGTGAGGTCAGAGAGAACCCTTACTGAGGAACTGTGTGGTCAGAGAGAACCCTTACTGAGGAACCGTGAGGTCAGAGAGAACCCTTACTGAGGAACACGAGGAGAGACCAGAGGTGGTCGCCGCTCAGTGAGCTGGAAGAGAAGAATAACTTAAAATACGTTGATGTGACGGTTCACACAAGACAGTTCATATGAAGTTAAATTGGCCTCAGCTTGTCATATTAGAATGAAACCCGAAGGACAAATCCCCCCTCCCTTTCAATAATTGGAGAACTAGCCAATTTGGGGAATGTGTAGCATGTCTAGCCTGGAGCAGTACTGTGTGGTTCCTATACTGTATCTCGTGACCTATTTCTCATTCCGCCCCGCACTGAGCCTATCTGGGTCTAGGACAACTTGTTAAGATGATGCAACATATTCTAGGTCTTTGTTAAATACCTCATGCTTAATGACGGAGATCTACCACCAAATCGTATTGAAGGGATTGAAAAGCCGTACTTATCTGACCATTTTCTTAACTTTCTTAAATCGTATCTGTCAAGACGTCCATCTTGGATCTATTTTCATTGTGTTCACTGGCGTCTGTGCCCAACTACACAGCACCTTGCCCTCCATATTAAGACTGCAGCAGCCCCTGGTCAATTCAAAAATATCCCCTGCCTGGCCTAATGGCTACACTCCTTCTTCACATACAGTAGTAGTGAGCACTCACTGCCTCTTCTTCTTCCTCTCTCTGTCTCTCGCTCTCGCTCTCGCTCTCGCTCTCGTTTGCTCTCTCTCTCGCTCGCTTTCTCTCTCTCTCTCTCCCAGCCACACATGGTGAATGCATTACGTATAAACTGGCCTGTACTGGCCAGTAGCAACCAACTGGGATTATGACGGAAAAGGACACCAAAGACATTTGTTATATCATTATTGTAATGCTATTTTGGTGTACTGTCTGTAGAATTTGCTTCTTACGGCATTTGTTAGAGAAGAGTTATCGATTTGATGGAGGGTGAAAAAAAGGAAATGGGTTTGTGTGTGCATGCCATACATACATGTACACTGTGCATGTACATTTGAAGTGTCTAAAGTGTAAATATATAAAGACAATGTTACATGTTCTATGTAGGCTATGTGTTGAGTTGTTTGCGTAAGAGCACGCTGCACAGTACTCCCACACATGCAGTGTAGCAGAGAGAGCTGAACACGACGCGCTGGTCTGGTGATGCATGGGGGGGGGGGGAAACACGAACACAGCTGTCCTCTCTCTCTCCCATCTCTCACTTTCTCTCTCTCTCTCTCGCTCTCCGTCTCACTCACTCAATCCTCAATCTCTCTTCGTCTCACTCGCTCACTCACTCAATTCTCAATCTCCGTCTCTCTCTCTCTCTCTCTCTCTCTCTCTCTCTCTCTCTCTCTCTCTCTCTCTCTCTCTCTCTCTCTCTCTCTCTCTCTCTCTCTCTCTCTCTCTCTCTCTCTCTCTCTCTCTCTCTCTCTCTCTCTCTCTCTCTTTCTGAGTTCTGAACCATCCACCCAGTGTTCTCACATACCTTTACATATCACTCAACACAAATTGCCCATTAGATCGCCCGTCTGCCTTGCCTACGTCTTCTGCCCTCAGCAGCACCACACTGTATCGGCCCGGCAGATTATCCCTCTTCAGCGTATGGTAATTGAAACAGGTAACGGCAGAAGCCTTTTGCCTCGCCGTGTCTTTATCTCTGTATCTTTCCACTTCACTCTCTTTCTCTCTCTCACTCACACTCTCTGTCTCTCGCTATCTCTCTCTCACACACTTGCTCTCTCTCTCTCCCTCTCACTCACTCACACTCTCTCTCTCTCTATCCCACTCTCAGTCTCTCGCTCTCTCCCTCCTTCTGTATTTCTGCCAACCCGCCTCTTTTTTTTTTTTTCTTGTTTGGCAAGAGCAGCACCATGCAGATTATTGGAGATGGTGCCGCCGCCTCTCAGAAACACAGATGATCCGATCTGATGAGCCCCTTTCATTTTGGTGTGGTTTCACTGTAGTGCTGCCGATAACCCATTTGTTTGCATTGTCCATGAATCTTGTGATTTTCTTTTGCGATTACGAGTCTTCTGCGATTCATGCAATTACGATTCGTACGATACATTAACGATACAATAATGCACTGTAAGCCTAAAGTATTTTAGTAATAAAAATGCTTGATAATTCAGTAAAACGATTCACCGATAATTAAAATATTAGACGGTTGGCTTTCTGAGGATCGACAGATCGATTGATCGACTAGTCATTGATCGACATTCGCTTTCAAGACGTTTCCTGCTCATTACTCTCTTAGGACTTCAGTGAGTGCCTTCTCTCTACACTTGGTATATTTTTAGTACGTACACACACTCTCTACCACCCCCAGGTCCTGTGACAACGTGTGGGTTTCTGTTAGGGGAGGGGATTCATTGTACCGGAACAAGAATAACTCATCATTTATTAAACCCGGAGCTACTAGGGCCTACACACATGCTTACTACCCACAATGCCCCTGGGCAGCTCTAAATGAGCCAGGTCGTCTGCATGCCCTACAGTTAGTGTTGATAAAACTCATCAGTGCCACATCAGAGCACATCTCACTGCTGTGGGAGGGAGGTTTTAGTTATTTTGTTCTTTAATAAAGAGCCTTTGTCACCAAGTCATATCGGCCATCAAAGAGGGATGATGTCACCGTGGAACAGAAGGGGGCTGTCCGTCTCGTTCCACCTTGATGGGTTCTACAGCGGAGCGGTTCTCTTAAAGGGCCCTCGCTGCCCTCCGCTTATTACCAGGATTATCACCTCCACCTGTCCGCCCACTCACAGCTTACTAGAGCCCTGGGTACCGTGGTAATGAGAGATGGAGGGGTGATGATCTCTGGTCATGAGGCTTCACATTGTTAAAGATGGAGGGAGTCTTTAACACCTCTCATCCATTGTGTTGTTTGGTTTCCATCAGTCTTTTCATTGGTCTCTGTGGTGAATGGCTTGGTTCTGTCTATCTATCCCAGTGGACTTTGTGCATACAACGGTGGTGAGTCAGGCTGGGTGGGAGCCAGTCCATCACACACACACACCATTCACACACACACACCATTCACACACACACACACACACACACACACACACACACACACACACACACACACACACACACACACACACACACACACACACACACACACACACACACACACACACACACACAGTCACACGGACACAATCATACACACACACAGGCAGTCACACATTCTTTTTTGTATTCCGTTTATCTTAATTTTGGCTGCATTTTCTCTCATATCTCTGTTTTGGCCATCCTACTTCTTACTACTGTAACAACCCAAATTTCCCACCGGGGGATTGATAGAGTGTAACCTTACCTTATCCTATCTTATCTTATCTTACATACACAGTTATATGCACACAGTTCCCCCCCCCCCCACACACACACACACAAACACACACACACAAGTCTAGTCTAGAATCAAACTCTCAGCCCTGTGACTTTGTGCAGCAGCAAGGTGACCCACTGCAGTGTGCAGTGTAATCTACATCCCTCTCACTGTAATACAGCGTTAAGGTGGGTTGGTTAGAGACCACAACACCAGAAGGTCAGTAGGCCTCGCCACTTGAGGCCTCGCCACTATAGGCCTCGCCAGGAGAGGCCTCGCCACTATAGGCCTCGCCAGGAGAGGCCTCATCACTAGAGGCCTCCAGACCGCTGCTGCCCATGAGCTCACCTCAAACAGGAAGTGACCTCAGCGGCTGACATAATGTAGCTGCTAGTTGCAACTCCACATCGAGCCCATACTGGGAAAATGGGCAATGGATTGAGGGTGAGGATACCATAACACACGGACGTAACCGTGACAACAGGAAACCACATAGATGTTCCATAGGGGTTAATAATATGGTGCCTTGTTTTTTCTTCCAATGGTAGTGATTGGAGACATGCATGTTGGTTATGGAGGTTTTTGGAAGAGATACTGATACCTCTCATCCAGAACATCACTCATGAACGCTTGGCATTTGTATTTTCCGCGCAAAATATTTATTATTTATAATGTTATCTTTTATTTAGTTACTGGGTCGCCCTGTTCCTCAGAGTGGTACTGCTCCAAGCCTGTGAGACTAGCATATGTTCAATTTCTTGAATTCTCGTGGATATTTAGTTTTCCAAAGCCAGCGTCCAGGGGCGATTCCCTCAATGTGCCCACTTCCTGCCACGGACAAAGGGCGACCACGACCAAAACAGGAAGCATTGTTCCAAAAACTGTCCTGTACTGTTAATTCTTCATTTTGGGTTAAGCATTTTTTTGTTTTATTTTTACTGACAGGATAAGCTTGCTAATCTGGAACCTAAATATAAATGGATAAGGATCTACAGTATATTATTTGTGGTCACATAAGGAGAGAAAGGATGTCTGAAAGATCTTTACATGTTGGAGAGATGTAGAGGCTACAGTGGATATATGTATGTTGTTTATGAACTATTTTAGGGCGTTCTTTAATTATTGTCATTATGGGAGTTGATATGAGCACATCCATGTATGCAATTGGTTCAAAATGAACAAAGTTATCCCTTAAAGCTGGGTTAAGATCAAGAAAGAAATCCTTTATGTGTTGCTCTCTGGAACTATTCTTAGTTGCCTAGAAACAAGTGCATGGGTCTCTCTTTTTGGATTAAATTTGTACAGGCCTTTCCAATTCCAAATGAGCTATTGATATTTATAAAAAAATATGAAAAGGATGGAGAGGTAACTAGTACAGAGATACAGCACCGTTATCCCTGTTAATACATATTTTAAAATAAAAACAATTTAAAGTGAAAGCAGAAACTAATGGAGATGGTTCATAAATGAAGTTATGAACAATAACCCACTGCTGTCTCTCTCTATGTTGCTTTCTCACTCTCTCTGGGTCTCTTTCTCTCTCAGACACTCTGTCTCTTTCTCTCTCACACACTCTCCTTTTCTCTTTCTCTCTCACTGTCTTCCTCTCTCTCTGGTGTGCTTGTGTAAAAGTGCCCAAGTATGTGTGTGTACTTGCATGTGCACATCCTTTTACACGTGTGTTCTTGTATATGTGTTCATCATTGTATATAGGTGGTAGGTTTATTCGTTCATGAATTTGACTTTTGTGTAAACACACAAAAAGAAGTGAGCACCTTCCGCCGTGTTTGTGCTCCTCGCCCAGTTATTCTTGCATACTTAACAAAGCTGTGACCTAGTTTAGCGGACAACCAGAGTAAGTAGGTTTCTCTGTTGGAGTAGCCTGACAGTCCCTGCAGTTTGTCGTCTCCTCAGCCCGGTCATTTAGAAGGAGACCCATCCAGGTCCTCCATGGCTTCACCCTGCAAAGGTCTGGGGGGAAATATGCTCTACGCAGCATTATCCGCACTGCATGTCTAGTATTATGGCTGTGTGTGGGTGTGTGTGAGTGTGTGTCCGCGTGGATGTGAGTGTGAATGTGTAATACTGTTAATGCACCATGGATGAGTTGTGTGTGTGCGCGTGGATGAGTGTGTACGTGTATGTGCTTGCGTGCATGTGTGAATGAGTGTGTCATACTGTTAATGCACCATGGATGAGTTGTGGGTGTGGGTGTGGGTGTGTGGCTGGCTGGGGGCCCGGTGCCAGTACTGGGGGGCCTTCGGTGTCCTGTAGGGTTCTGCTCCACTAACCTCAGGGCAGCGCTGCTGTCCCAGGTCCAGGCAGGTCCTTCTGGTCACCAGGCCAGCGTCTTCAGGTAGAAGGAACCTGAGTGAAGGTCTCATCTCACCTGTGAGTCAGGTAACTCCGGAGATGCAGGGACAAGACCTTTAGGCTGGGAGTCTCGGATCAGACAGTTGGCCGGGCTTAGGGCCAGCATGATGAAAAGTGGGGGATGCTGTTTTATTCACGTTTGATTATTTCCACATATATTATTCATGGTTTGGGAGAGCAAGCACTGTGCTGGAGGACTAGGCAGCAGACTGTCCAGCATTAGCATGGTGAAAGAGAAGATAAATATCTGTTAACGTGTGTGTGGTTTATTATGTATATGTGTTTGTGTATTTGTATATGTATTTTTAGGTGTGAGTTTATGTGTGTGTATTTCTATGTATGTGTGTGTGTCTGTGTGTGAATTTTTATGTGTGTGTATTTGTATGTGTGTGTCTGTATTTTTATGTGCATGTGTGTAATTGTCATATCCCCAGCAACACAGCTGGATTCTTATCAGCTTGTTAAGGATGTTGAGAGGGTGTTGTTGAATTTTATCAGTGCAAATAATGCTTGGGCTGATTTATCTTCCTACAGCATCTTGTTTGCACTGCATAGCTATGTGCCTGACCTCTTCCCTGAGGAATGACATAAATAAACCTTAATAACATTGAATTTAGTCTGCAGTTATGTTCAATAAATCTGATGACTAATTTGTTCTCATCTTCAATAACATTATAGCCTTGATCAATGTGTGTGTGTGTGTGTGTGTGTGTGTGTGTGTGTGTGTTTGTGTATGCAGTTTGATGAGTGAGTGTGTGTGTGTGTGTGTTTGTGTATGCAGTTTGATGAGTGAGTTTGTGTTTACAAGTGTGTGTGTGTGTGTGTGTGTGTGTGTGTGTGTGTGTGTGTGTGTATGTATGTTGGTGAGTATGCGGCAGCTACCTGTGTGTACCTGTATCCTCTCCCCTCCTGCCCCCCTGCTGTGTTTGCTCTCAGGACTCATTGGGAGTCTTGTCGCCCTCGCCAACAGCACAACCACGAGTCACCTTTTCCCCTTTGAGCCCCAGGCTTGCCGTACCTCAAGATCCACACATCATAGTAGTAGGAGCTGTCTGTTCTGTGACGTCTTGTTTCCCGTCAACACACACGTTGATGGGCAGATAAAGAGCTGGGTTGGTATCTCTGTGGAAGGAAATACCACCGCCTGAACACAAACATAGCTCACAGAGAGAGGAGGTCTGCTCGCCTTGATAACATCTGTCAGCTTTCATGTTCAGACCACATTGACTTCATTGGACCTTCGTAGCGTGCACTCTTTGGGTCATCTATTTGATAGGAGTACATTCTTATAATGCGAAGCTAGCCCGCTATCTAACCCTAGGCCTGGCTCTTTACTGTTGGACTGTTGGACGGACTGGTTTTTGTCACAGGACAAACAGTCAGAGACTAGACTTAAACAGAAATACACTTCTTGGCTTTTTAGTGTTAGTATTTAGTATCTGTGCATTTAGCAGACGCTTTTATCCAAAGTGTTAGATACAAGTTACTAATCAGCCGGTTGTCGTTCGGCTCCTTGCTCAAGGATGCCTACGGCTAGACTGCAGATGTTGGGGTTGAAACCCACAACCTTTTGGCTGGAATATAAACACCGCTCACAATCTAACAACAAACAGCAGTTTATCATCCATCCTAGAGGAATGTAACTGTCCTCCTCACCATGAAACCAACATACCCCCCCCCCCCCCCCCCCCCACACACACACACACATCTTAAGATCCTCCCCCACCCCATCCTCAGTCCCAGCTGGGCTTCTCGAGCCACACTGGGTGTGTGTGTGTGTGTGTGTGTGCGTGTGTGTGTGTGTGCGTGTGCGTGGGGTGCCAGAGGCTTCTAGGGGACATGTTCAGTGAGCCAACCGAAAACCAGAGAGACTGTGACAAGCTCCCAGCTGCTCAGCGGGGCCTCGGGCCCCTGGGTGGACATGGAGTCACTCATGTGACCATCTGTCTCAAGGAGTCTTCACACAGTGGAGCAGCAGTTGTTGCTTCATGCCGTCCCTGGTTCTGAGTACAAGTAGATGGCTGATTGGTGCGTAGCAGGGACAGGAACAAAGATGGGTGGTCTCCATTTTGGCATGTGATTGGTCGGTCTACATTCCATTCATATTTGTGGTGTTAGATACATCTGTATACACACAACTATTTGTAGTATGTAGTATTAGCAGATTCTTTTTATCCAAGGTGAAGTTAATTGGTACAGGTCGTTAACGAGCAAGTGGAGGTTATAGGCAGATCACTGGAGGATGCATACAGGTAGGCTTCGGACCTTGGGGACCGAACGCAGGACTACTCAGATGGGAATAGACCCGCCCTAGGCACTACACTACACTACACTACCCAGCCTGCTAACATACGTTCTCTCGTTCTTATCCATATTCTACATGCATCTGAAGGCCGGCTGTGTTGTAACCCACGCGTTGACACAGCGTTTTGTTCCCATGAGGAAATAGCATGTTGTGCTTGTGCCGTCGCCGTCAGGGTATTTCTGTTGTATCCCCAAACAATAAAGCCTATTCTGGCGCTGCTATATTTAAACCACGCGCTCGGCATATAAAAAATACTTTGGAATTGTATTTAAATAATTGATATACACAAAATGCTATTATGCTCATTGGCATAGGTCTTGTAAGGAGACAATCCCCGGAAGTGGCCCTGCAGACAGGCAGGGGAAATGGGCGTGTGTGCGTGTATGCCCACCCGCGCGTGTGTGTGTCCGCGTGTGTGTGTCTGTGTGTGTCTGTGTGTGTCTGCGTGTGTCTGCGTGTGTCTGCGTGTGTGTGTGTGTGTGAGTGTGTGTGAGTGTGTATGTGTGTGTGTGTGTGTGTGTGTGTGTGTGTGTATGTATGCATGCATGCATGCATGCATGCGTGTGTAGCTGATGGGCAGTTTACTTGGGGGGGGGGGGGGGGGGGGGGGATTGGACCCATGTCACCAAGAGGTCAGCCTGCCTACAGTAGGGCTCCCTGGCCTCCTTACCAGTCGCCTCATTCAGGGCAGGAAGTACCTGATACTACCCTTCTGCTAATGTTAATTAATGGTTGATTAATGTATCCTTAATGTCAAGTATTACCGGCTCATTTTGTTCTTGCATGGTGCATGTAATTATTCCCGATTCCAAATTCTTTTATTGTAACATCCTACTATACAAGTATAAGAGAGTCAAATTAATGGATTCCGGCTCCTTCGCATTGCAGCAATAATAAGATA
This sequence comes from Lota lota, assembly GCA_026745465.1. Classification (NCBI taxonomy): domain Eukaryota; kingdom Metazoa; phylum Chordata; class Actinopteri; order Gadiformes; family Lotidae; genus Lota; species Lota lota. The sequence continues at coordinate 1,961,191 of JACYXH010000568.1, read as the reverse complement.
ACAATAATAATACAATGCAGTAGTAATATAAATAATGTGTAGTGTGTGTAAAATGTGCAAATGTGCATTGTTTGCATGTTTATGTGTGTTTGTGAATGCATGTCGTCCCTGTGTGTGTGTTTGAGAGAGAGATGTGAGTGTGTGTATGTGTGTGGGTGTTCACCGCAGTGTCTTATGGTTTGTGTCGGATACGCAAGCGGGTTTTGCCGGGCGTATTCTGTGGTGTGGCAGCATCAGCTGCTTGTAAATTAGTCTGATGGTATGGGGTCAGTGTGTAGATCAAACACCTGCTCATTTTGGAACACACGCATCATATGTGCATCAAGGACTCAAGGACAAAAACACAATGATCATCTGAACACTTGCAACGAGGAGTTTTACACAGCTCCGAGTTGAATTAATAATATTGTTTTATGAATATCTGTGTACAACAACAATATTACAACCAGTCTTAAAAAAGTTGATCTTTGAAGCTACATCTGATGAGTTTCAATGTTCACCTGCAGTTGCTGTTGGACTGTGCTCACTAGACCCAAACAAAACCACCATCACTACATGAGACATTGAGAATTTTGGATTTGCAGATTTGGCTTAAGTTAATTGGAATAAAATGTGTGGATGTAAATGAAGAACTGATCTTTTGGGATCCTGAAATTCAAACAGGAACTGTAATGTTTGAATGTGCATTACATACACCAACACATGTTCCCGTTCAGGATGTTTTGAATGGGAGCTGTAGTCAAACAATGAACAGTTGTGTTGACCTGAGAGAAACGCAGCATTTTCACTTATCCTATGTAACTTCTAACGCAGTACATCTGGCTCTGATTCTTTCTTCGTGGGAGTCAGCTGTTCTGGATGTTGTGCAACATTTGTTGGTCTCTTAAGACGGACACACCATGGCGAATCGCTTACAGATCCCGCGGGTATTGTAGAATGTGCGTCAGAGTCCCAGGATGATGATACGTTCCGCTAACATTACCACGCTAGCCAGTGCACACACATCCTCGTCTGTAGTGGGACACCCCAGCACTCCAGATGTGTTTTCCATTCGGCTTGTTTCATGCACTCCCCCCCCCCCCCCCCCCGCCCCTGTCACCACATCGACCGCATCAACAGAACATCGAGCTCCACTCTGAGTTCTCTGGAGACACAGAACAAGAGAGGGGAACCCCCCCCCCCCCCCCCCCTTCCTGGAGATACTGGTTACCGGGGCGAGGAACATGAGGTTCATGAAGCTCAACGTCAGTAGTGGAGAGGTGGAGAGTGTGCATTGCCCAACAGTTATTGTTGCGATCCGGACCAATGAAAGCCAGGCAGTGAGTGACATACACATGGGGCTTATTAACGAGTTAGATGCAAGTTGAATTACTGTCTTGTGTTAAATGCGAGGACCACCACTGTTGATGAGGTCATCATGATGGGATGAGGTCATCATGATGGGATGAGGTCATGATGGGCAAAATAATCGATATCGCTCTTGGCCAATAAACGTGATATCAACGCATCCTAAAAAACTCTTGGGTTTCCCTGGGTTTGCCATCTCAGGAACAGCACACGATGCAGTCCAGTACTGTTGCAATGTCATGCTTTAGTTTGCTAAACCTCCTTAACTTCTAGTTTGTTTGTTTGTTTTTCTTTTTTCTTTACAGGGCAGAAAAAACAGAGGTGTTAAGTGATGACCTGTTACAGGTGAGATGTTTGTTGTGTGTGTGTGTGTGTGTGTGTGTGCTTGTGCGTCTTTGTGTGTGTGTATGCAAAAAACAAAGACTAAATAGTGACGCCATTCACGATCTAACCGGAATGCGTTCTAGGAGGGATCCTCTTGTGACTCATTAAGTAGGTTTAGCGTTAATAGTTAATCTGCTATCAGTGTAATACACAGGGGTGGTTGCATGTGGGTTGATGTGTATGCGTGTGCACATCCTGTCTGTCCACGCCGGTCCCTGCTGACCGTAGGTGGAGAAGCGGCTAGACCTGGTCAAGCAGGTGACCCACAGCACTCACAAGAAGCTGACGGCCTGTCTCCAGGGGCAGCAAGGAGCCGAGGGGGAGAAGAGGTCTGTCAAGTCCCTGTCGGTGAGTAGGCACACCGTAGTACGGACCGCTGTAGGCGGTTATCACAGAGCCCCCCAGCTGAGCTGTGATGGAAACTGAAACGTATTGTGGTCAATGTGTAATGAAATGACAAAGAGAGAGAGGTCAGATGCAGCATCAAGCAAACAACAAGACACCCACAGCATACACAAAACATCCAAGCATATATACACATACATACACACAGAGGCACATCTGCACACACACACACATACACCCACACAATAATACGTTAACGTGTGTTTTGTGTGTTTAGAAGAAGCTGCCACTCACCATGCTGGCTCAGTGTCTGGTGGAAGGAGCTGCCGTATTGGGAGATGACTCCCTGCTGGGGTAAGTGGGAGAAGCTGCAAAGCTTTTATACCTATATGTAGACATGCCCTACACTTACACACTCACACACAAGCACTAAACACACACACACACACACACACACACACACACACAGGCACCTTTCATTATTGATTGAGTCATTGACGTCTGCGTTTCAATCGAGCGTGAAGGACTGTGACTTTGTGGTGACGAACAGGAAGATGCTGACGCTGTGTGGGGAGACGGAGGAGAGTCTGGCCCAGGAGCTCCTCCAGTTTGAGGTCCAGATAGAGAGAGACGTGGTGGAGCCCCTCTACGTGCTGGCCGAGGTGAGGCCGAGACAAAGCAAGCTGCTACGCTTGACTCTATGATGGCAAATACACACATTCTGTAATGCTTCCAATATTAGTCAATGTTATTAATACACTGCGGTCTGGGAGATTCAACCATTGTCGCTCCTGGCTTTAATAAAACTCAGTTACTGATGTTATTTGTCAAAATGTTTGTGGTTTACATCCGAGGCAAGGAGGCGCTCAGGATTCTTTGGCAGAATCTGTATGTAATTAGTTGGTAATTTAGGTCAATTATATTGGTTACCGAGATTTTAGTGAAGCGAGGAGAGACGGTTACGATGTTTTAATCACCCAGGCCGGTAATGTGCTCTAAGTGTTCAAAAATAACCAAGCAGGATGTTTTGCAAGGCCGCCTTTATATTTTCCACACAAAACACGTTTTTCCACAATCCAGTTTGTCTTCCATCATTCAGGTAGACATCCCCAACATCCAGAAACAGAGGAAGCACTTAGCGAAGCTGGTCTTGGACATGGACTCCTCCCGGACAAGGTGAAGTGAGACGACGTCTTGATTCTTCTCTTAGTTCGTTCCCGTAGGAAGTCACATTTCCCTTCAGGCCATTAAAGATGTCTGGGGGGGGGGGTTATCTGAATGGCGTGTGAGCTGTTGGTTCTGAATGCCTCATGTCCGTAGATTCCACCAGTCGTCCAAGTCCTCCAGCCACCCCAGCACTCTGCAGCCCGGCGCCAAGGCCGAGTCCCTCCGAGAGGAGATGGAGGAGGCAGCCAACCGGATGGAGATCTGCAGGGTGCGTGACCGATCGTAGCCCTCCCGTGTCTGATCGTCACCTCGTCCTGTATACCAAGCTGAATGTGTTGTCTTTTACTTCCCTCTCTCAGGATCAGTTGTCAGCGGACATGTTCAGTTTTGTGGCCAAAGAAATAGACTATGCAAATTACTTTCAAACGGTGAGTGTGACCTTCGAATCCCCTACAGAGTGAGTTCTGAATGATGTTACAAATATGGTCATATATAAATTTCTCCTTCCCGTTTCCAGTTGATAGAAATCCAGGCCGAGTACCACAGGAAGTCATTAGAGATCCTCAACAGTGTTCTGCCCCAGATTAAAGCGCAGCAAGGTGACTCATACACACTGTAGGCCGAAAGCCTACAGTGTATCTAGTGTTTGTCTCTGTGAGTGTATGTTTTTCATTTGTCATGCATGGTAATTCGGATATTCATCGAGTTTGTGTGTGTATGCTTATGAATCCAGGTGTGTCTGTGTAGTGTACATGTGTGCTATGTGGGTATGTGTTGCACCACAGTGTGTGTGTGTGTGTGTGTGTGTGTGATGCTAGCTGCCCCTGTGTTGGGGTGCAGAGTGTGATGTTGGCAGCCCCTGTGTACTGGTGCAGAGTGTGATGCTAGCAGCCGCTGTGTGATGGTGCAGAGTGTGATACTAAAAGCCCCTGTGTTGTGGTGCAGAGTGTGATGCTAGCAGCCCCTGTGTAATGGTGCAGAGTGTGATACTAGTAGCCTCTGTGTTGTATAGAGTGTGATGCTAGCAGCCCCTTTGTACTGGTGCAGAGTGTGATGCTAGTAGCCTCTGTGTTGTGTAGAGTGTGATGCTAGCAGCCCCTTTGTACTGGTGCAGAGTGTGATGCTAGCAGCCCCTGTGTACTGGTGCAGAGTGTGATGCTAGCAGCCCCTGTGTACTGGTGCAGAGTGTGATGCTAGCAGCCCCTATGTTGTGGTGCAGAGGCGTGGGTGGAGAAGCCGTCCTTCGGGAAGTCCCTGGAGGACCACCTGAACATCAGCGGCCGGGAGATCGCTTTCCCCATCGAGGCCTGCGTCACGATGCTGCTGGAGTGTGGCATGCAGGAGGAGGTGTGAGGCCCCATACATATAATATATACATAACCTACATGTAGCACACGCAACGTACACGTCACATACACGTAACGTAAGGCAACATACACCTAGCATACACGTAAAATACACGAAACGTTCATGTAGCGTACACAAAAAGTACACAAAATGGTACACGAAACATTTGCGCAACATACACTTAGCATACACGTGACATACACGTAACATTCACGTATCCTACACATACATGCATGACACACAAAAATATATATTATTTAAATAATGGAACCAAAGAGGTGCCACGCGTATCAGAAAGGACCTGGCGCATCTATCACACACTGAAAGCATCCCACAGAGAATGTCATACTCAATGATGTACTGATGGGCTCCGCTTTATGTCCCCTGATGTGTGTGTGTGTGTGTGCGTGCGTGCGTGCATGCGTGCGTACGTGTGTGTAGGGCTTGTTCAGGGTGGCGCCGTCGGCCTCCAAGCTAAAGAAGCTGAAGGCGTCTCTGGACTGCGGAGTTCTGGATGTGCTGGAGTACTCTGCTGACCCCCACGCCATCGCAGGTGACTGTCACCCACACACACACACACACACATGTGCGCACTCACTCATAATGCTTTGTTCAAAGCATCGCCATGACAACAACATCTGCTCATCTTCCAGTTGGTTCTACACAGCTCAGTGGATGAGCCATGCTTAAACAAGCCAGTGGGTGTTTCCCCCCTCTGCTCTCTGTTCTGAATGAAGAGGGAAAGGATTAGAAGAAATATTGAATTTAGATATCCCAAAATTGTGTTTGTGTCTTGGTTACGATGTAACGATGTTATCATTTCCCCCGACTACTAAGCATAACATTTGCAGAGCAGCTCTACTCTCCATGTTGTCCTCCGGGCAGCTCTCTCTGTTTTTAATGTCGCTGTGCAACTCTCACAACATTACTGAAGGAGCTCTTCAGAGTACAACATAGCTGAGTGAACAGCCACGGGGCATCTTTCAGTTCCTCCAGGGGCCTGCCGGGGTTGCTCTCGTGTCTAAAGACGGGTTCTGTTGTCTGTCCTCCTCTTCAGGGGCTTTGAAATCATACCTCCGTGAGCTCCCCGAGCCACTGATGACCACTGAACTATATGATGAATGGATCCAGGCTTCAAAGTAAGTACTCGTTGGAGGGCCCTGACTCAATGTCAAAAACAGTGTCAGAAACACTCTTGTGATGATGTGCAGCGTTGGCCAATGTGTAAACCAGGTTGGATGGTAGTCAAGAGAGTATAACATCATATTTGATTATTGCATTATTCTTTACAAGAGAATGTATACATACAATATTATGGAGTGGATTAGTGTTAAGGATGTTAAAGATGACTGCTTCTGTGTTTTCCTCTCAGCATTCAGGATATGGACAAGAGACTACAGGGTTTACTGGGGGCCTGTGAGAAGCTCCCCACAGACAACTTGAACAACTTCCGGTCAGTGAGCCTCTCTCTGCTGCTGAGCCCAGCGCTGCTCACAGACTCGTCATTATAATAATTAAATACAGAACCGTAGCTACAGATAAATAACACTAGTGGACTTGATCCTGCTGACGACTCAAGGTGTAGTGTGTGAAGTGTAAAGTGAGACATGGTGTCTGTAGAATGACGGATGCGTCATGTGATTCACAACTTGAACAGATCAAACCCCCTCCCCATCCTGTTTATAAAGGCCATTCAACCACAATGTACAGACTACCCTACACAAACCTGTGGGGCTTTCAGCATAGTATCTGGATGGATTGTCCTATGTTTGTCAACATTGAAGAGAGCTCTGCTAACCAGTCAGAATCAAACATGGCTGACTGCATGCTGCAGGTGGAGGTTCAGATTGAGGTTTTACTCTGTTTGTGTATGTGTGTGTGTGTGTGTTATCTATATTGGCTGGGTTTTTCTGTTTTCTGTTTTTCTGTATTATTGCAATATTACAAAGATATAATTAACATGTAATGGGAAATTCAACGTACATAATGACTATGTTATACTGGTTTAATAAATATACATATTTGATAATGAAACACTTTTGACTTTGACTTTTAACATCTGTCTAATTATATATGAAACATAATTTCAAATCCTTTTGTTTTCACTTTTAGATACCTGATCAAATTCTTATCCAAGCTGACCGAGTACCAAGACGCCAACAAGATGACTCCGGGCAACATGGCCATCGTGCTCGGGCCGAACCTGCTGTGGACTCACACCGACGCGTACGTGGTGCTGCTCGTTAACACAACAACTACGTCCGCAAAGAGTTGTTTAAACACGTGCATGGGTGCTAAATGGGTTCGTTACAAGAGCTTCATGGGAAATGTAGTTCGAATGACGGTCCTCTCTCTTGGTAGAAACATAACGGAGATGATGACCACCGTGTCGCTGCAGATCGTGGGCATCATCGAGCCGATCATCCAACACGCCGACTGGTTCTTCCCTGGAGGTGAGGGTGGGCCGTGACAGATGCTCTTGAAATGGCGTTCAATTATTGTGCGCTATTCAGCAATGTTTTGTTTCAGTTGAGGAATTAGTGAAACTAATGATTGAAATGTTCTTTCCTATAAGTCAAGTCAAGTTCATTTTATTTGTGTAGCCCTTACACAAGACCTTACACTAAATGCAATAATGTGCGTTGTTGAGTCTGACATGCATCGCCATACAGAGTATGGCTAGAGTTCTCAGCAGCTTGATTCGTTATTTGTTCATTGCTATAACTATATAAGCCGAAATCAAAAGGGTAATGAAGGTTTAGATTTGCCGATATTCACTTGTAAAACAAATTAGCTTGTTGAAAAGGCTGGCTATCTTTCAGATTAGTCTTTTTGAACACTGGACAATATCTCACACTATGAGATCACTGAAATTGATATTCAATATACATTTTTCCTAATATCAAGGACATCGTTTGAAACTCGGGGAAATATGTGTGAAAGATAAACAAAACTTTTCTAAAATAAATCGTCTCTCACGGAGATATTGAGATTAGAAAACTAAAAAATATCGAATGTCAAACTGAATTCATCATCGCGGATATAATTGTGTGTGTTTTGTCTCCATGAAACAACCCAAATATATTGAATGTCTCTTAAACGACTCAATCAAACTTAAGGACGGGCTATAATATAAAACGTAATACCATACGCGTGTTGCTGTGTCATGGACTCAACCACATCATCAGCGAAAGACACACCCACAAGCGGGTAACCCTGTTGTAAGGGAGACGGCGGCACTGGGCTGACGAGTCAAACCGGGTCAAACCGGGTCAAGCCAGGCCAGCACATGCGTGTGGAACACTGGTGTGGAATACCTAACCCCTCCCTGCTCCTCAATAACATCTAACATGTCTCCTTAATGACTCTATAGTATATGATTCAATAGTAAACATCCATACCAAATCAAAACACATAGTATGTGTGTGCTACAGTATGTGAGTATGCAACGGGTGATTACTTGTAGAGAAAATGTTTCCAACGTGGTGTCTCGGCAGACATTGAGTTCAACCTGACGGGCTGCTACGGGAGCCCCATCCACAACAACCACAACTCCAACTTCAGCTCCATGCCCTCGCCGGACATGGACCATTCGGAGCGGAGGCAGCAGCACGACCAGGGCCGACGCCCACTCAGCGTTGCCACGGACAACATGATGTTGGAGTTCTACAAGAAGGATGGGTAGGCTGTTTGGAAATACTGAGGACGTCTGTCTTTTTTCTCTAAGCCTTCTTTCAACTGATCCCTTTCGAGTCCTCTCTCTGTCTGTCTGTCTGTCTGTCTGTCTCTCTCTCTCTCACATTCTGTCTCGGTCTCTGCCCCTCTGTCTCTCACTCTTGCTCTTTCCCTCTGTCCGTCTCTCTGTCTGTCTCTCGCTCTCTCTCTCTGTCTCTGTCTCTGTCTCTCTGTCTCTCTCTCACACATTCTCTCGCTCGGTCTCTGTCAAATCGCAGGCAGCTCAACTTTATTGCAGCACATCAGACCTATTTGAGATCCACTCTTCATCTTAGTATCAACACTCGCCGAAAAAATGATATCACCACGTGACACTTATTCCATGTCCTCTTAATTCAATTTAATTCGCCAATCAACAGACGGTTTCAACAGGGGGAGGGGGACAGTTGATTATGTATCTTAACTGTCCGTCATTCGACCGTCCAATTAAATCCTCCCCCCCCCCTCATGCTATCAAGCTACATCCCCTGTAGATAGACAAGAGTGTGACAGACTGTACAGACTCAAGTTGCATTGTTTCCATGGCAACCGAGGCGCCACTCGAAATCCTCGCTTTTTTCGTCTCCAGCTCGTCATCCTCTCTGCCTCGTCTCCAGATTGTGGCTGGCACGTCACCTGGCCTGACTCACTCAGCAGGTGGAAAATCACCAGCTCCAAAAATCGAAAAGAGAGAGGGAGAGAGAACGAGAGAGCTCATGTCCCTCAGTGTAACACACACTCAGAATCAACGTTTAGAAACTGGAATCTCATTCACATTCTAGTCTACAGTTGTGCATTCTATTCGACGAGCAGTTCTATATCTGTAACTCTTCAGTGGTATTTATCAACCATTTTGTCAGGATTGTTGTTGTAGCTGTCATCTATCAATTTTTTCTTTTGTGTGTGTGTGCGTGCGTGCGTGTGTGTGACCAGTCTATTGTTCTTGCACGCTCAGCAGAAAGTGTCTGTCTTTCTCTCTGTTTTCCCCTTTTTTTGTCCCCCTCTCTGTTTCCTGTGTGCATTTCGCCAGACTTAATGAGACAAACATGGCTGCAATTTGCTCATATAAGAGGGGGCTTATTTGGTCTGACATGTTTCTCACCTCTGAATCACTCATACCTCTTCTCCTTGTTACCTCGAATCTCATTCACACACACACGCACACTCACACACACACACACACACACACACACACACACACACACACACACACCCGCACATACACGCACACATGCTCACACATACATACACACACACATACAAACACACACACACACAAATGCGCGCACACTCACACTCCACTCAAAAATAGAGAAAGTTGCACTATTTTTTATAATTTCCACCTCTAGGAACAGAGTTTTTAGTTGTCATGTGATGGTGTTTTGTTTGTGTATGATTTCCTCCTGACCCTCTTCCTGTGTGCCTCTTGCCCCTCTTCCTAACGACGCAGCATTAGGAAGATACAAAGGTACTGTACCTCAGTGTATATCCTCTGCCAGTTGTCCACTTATTGTCTCCTCACTATCCTTTTGGTCATGTTAGAAACGGTTGATGTTGCCAGATAGGCCTAATGCCTCTCTATTCAAAGTGTCACTCAGCTCTGTGTGTTTGTATGTGTGTGTGTGTGCTTGTGTGTGTTTGTGTGTGTGTGTGCGTGCGCGTGCATGCCTGTGTGTGTGTGTGTGTGTGTGTATGCCTGCGTGTGTACGTGCCTGTGTGTGTGTGTGCATGCCTCTGTGTGTGTGTGTGTGTGTGTGTGTCCATCCTCCAGCATGGGTGTGCGGGTGATGGACACCTCTTGGGTGTCTCGCAAGGGTTCGTCCACGCTGGTGCGCAAGACCTCCTCCACCCCCCCCGGCCTGCAGGGGGGTGCGGGCCACACCGCGGACTCCCTGATCCCGGAGCAGCCCGGGGACCTCAGCACCTCGCCCTCCGCCACGCCTCCCCCACCCCCGCCTCCCCCACTGCCCCTAGGAGACCCTCGGATCGGGTAAGTCACCTGCGCGAGCCCCCCCCCCCCCCCCCCCATCGTCTCTCCTCACCATCACCTCTGCCTCATGTGCTACTGGCATCTTCTTCATCATGGTCGTCATCGTCGTCGTCTTCATTAACTGCCATCCACATGATTGCTCGACCTCGACCTTTGAACCTTTGCAGGGTGAAACATTTACTTTTTCTTTTACAAACGTTTTGACATTATTTTTGGATTTTGTTTGTCATCTCCTCTCCTCTTCTGTCTTTGATTTGTGGTCCTGCAGAATGTCTCATTCTGCCTTGTGTCCAGCTCTGCCCTATGATGTATTTGGGGCCGTTATTTCAAGGTCATTGACATGCTATGATACTGTGTGAGCTGGCAATGTGCCTAAAGGGTTCAAAACGCCAATATGCTTTCCCTCACCACCGTAAGCCACCTCATTGCAAGTTATGTATATTCATATTTATTTACAGGAAATGTGTCAATGTGGCTTCGCTTCCGCAGCTTTGGTTGTCATTTATTTTCCTTTTGCTCCGTTTTACGCACTTTACACACTGTGTGTGTGTGTGTGTGTGTGTGTGTGTGTTGTGTATGTGTATGTGTGTGTGTGTGTGTGTGGTGTGTATGTGTGTGTGTGTGTGTGTGTGTGTGTGTGTGTGTGTGTGTGTGTGTGTGTGTGTGTGTATGATCCCATGAATGCCATGAACCCTTGAATAGTCCCGTCCTGGTGGCTTGGCTCGGGCAGCATTGCAGACCAATGATGACAAGGCTCTTTTTTTTTCGCTGGGTTTGGTTTGTTTTTGAGGTTCCACCTCTGTGGCTCTTTCAGCCAGCGGATGGGTTTGTGTCTGTCTCATGCTGCTCTGAACTGACTGACTCTGCTGCTGTATATCAGCTTTCCTGCTGGGGTCTGTGTGTGCAGTTCTCCGCAGTGTGTGACACAGACACAAGGTGATCGCAGAGGGACACATTTTCTTTCTTCTGTGGCCTCTTCTTTGCTTGTCCTTTTTGGGGGAATGATTGATTTTTGCTTCGTTGTGCCTTGCTTTGCTTTGCTTTGCTTTGATCTCTCCTTATGCCTTTATTGGATCTTGTCATTGTTTTTCCCCACAGTTCTGACTGTGTGCTAAGCTAGGTGCTAGCTGCTTCCCTTACCAGTAAAACAAGGCCATTTATGTTGTTGTTGTTCCTCTCTTTTTCACTTGATTTGCTCCCAACCAACCTGGATCAACTTACATATAAAAACAACCTGAGAAACTAACTTACATCATTCAAACACCAAACAGCCGCCTCCTCCCCGGCTGCCATTGGCTCTGCCATCCAGTCACCAGAGCTGTGTTGTGTGCTCTCTGTATCCTCTACACTCTGCAGCCCCGACGACGTGTCGCCCATTCGGCCGGACCCCTCTCACCCCTACCCTCCCCCGGGGGAAGAGCGCCCACCCCCCCCCTACCCCTCCTCCTCGGCCCAGCACCACTTCTACCCCAAGCCCCCGCCCTGCGCCCGTCCCGTGGCCCCGGGGCCCGAGTCCCAGCCCCCCAGCTCCCCGCCTCCCCCGCTGCGCTGGTCCGGCTTTCCCCCCCCGGCCCCGCCCCCGTCCTCCTCCTCCTCCTCTTCGTCTTCCTCACTGGACATCAACTCCAACCCCAAGCCCAGCTGCCTGCACTTCCCCAGCAAGCACGGGGGGGGGCCGCCGGCCGACGTGCCGCACGACGCCGGCGCCTCGCCGCTCTACATGAAGGCCCCTGTGGCACTGCCCCCCGCGGGGCTGGCTCGCCACGACATGTCCCCGGGGAACCCCCCCAGCCTCCCTTCGTCCGCTCCCCCTCCCCCGCCGTGGGCCGCCTGTCCGTGCGCCCGGGAGAGAGGCCCCCCCTCCAGGCTGACTAGGTAACTGCAACACACCCCGCTTACGCTCGGTACGGGCAGACAAACGGGACGCGCGGAGGCTGTGTGTTCTGGATCGCTGGCTGATATGTCCTCCATGCTTTTCTGTTTTTCCTCCTTCTCCTTCTCCTCCTCCCCTGCCTCCTCCTCCTCCTCCTCCTCCATCGTATGATTGCGTAACTCTGTTTGCCAGTGTCGGCCTGTTTCTCCTCTCAAGGAAGGTACTGGTTTGCACACATTTACTGGCTTGTGATCAACATAGGATGGGAACACACAATGGAAACACATTGTGTCTGCCCTAAACTAAGAGGGGGAGGGGCAGTTAAAAACCATAGAGGCTGTTGAGCAATAATGTCATCTCAATGCTATGTTTTTTTCTGAATGAAATCATATCTCATATTATCCTAGACGTCTCCTAAACTGCTCAAGTGGACCATTTTATTTCCCGTGTCGGACCGGCCGCCATAAAATACCCCTGTCATTTTGGTCTGAAAGAAGTTCAGACATCTTGTTGACTCATCAGTCTGCATTGTTACACACACACACGATCCAGCCTGAACCAGTAAATACCAGCATTAATAGTGCTAGCAAAAACACCTCCCCTCTCCATTCACTTGATGGGCTCTCCTCTCCTTATCGTCCCCACTGCGACGGCCTGTGTTGGGGTGTGACTGTCTGGTGCATATGCTAGGTCTGGAGCCCGCCCACCTAGCGGTTGGCAGCGCTGCAGGGTCTTGGTCACAGAGTGTGTGTAGGTGCTTGAATAACATTACGTTACATTTCAAATGGTTATGGATAAAAGCGAGGGGCATTTGCTGCAATGAGGTAAACACAATGTCCATGTGTTTTTCCATGTGTTATTGGAGGGTGTAAAGCAGGCCTATATAGAGGTTGGGAGCTGTGTGTGTGTGTGCTTGATATACATATCCTGACATAGAAAGCTTGTGATTTGCTTCCAGTTTCACGTCTGCTGTCCCAGATCTATCACACAATGTAGCTGGGCAAAGCCTTTACAGACTGGTGCTCCTGTGTGTTTTGAGTTCATGTGCACTGCCTTAACTGAGTTATTTATACGTTAGATACCACAGCAATTGCTTTATCAAATGCCAATGACGAAGGTCTGAAGCAGTTTTTTGGCCGATTTTCCACCCTCATTAATAGAAGAGAACTACTTATTTGAAATACACAAAGAAACGGTTCTGATGAGGATATTAATGACCAGTATGATGAAGAAGAGGATGATGATGATGATGCTTGTGGCCCGGGGGGTGGGGGCGGGGGTAGTTATTTTTATGGGGGGGTTGAAATACCCTCTCAGCCTTTACACACACACACACACACACACACACACACACACACACACACACACACACACACACACACACAGACTCACCTCTGTCTTCTGCTTCACCACAGCACTCTGAAGAGCAAAGAGCTGTCCCCTGTCATCGGACACAAGGGCATCCAGGTGGCCGGGCCCACCGTCCCGCTAAGCAGCTGCCCCCCGCTGGGCAGCCAGTCCCCCCACTCCACAGAACCCAGTCCACACACCCTCCGCAAAGGTCAGTGCCTCTACCCACCGCTATCGAATCTTCAAATGGGGTTGGGGGGCTTTAGTGGGCAGCATGCTTCATGAGGAAAATAATAGCCAGACTTTTTAGCTCATCATTTTCGGCCACAATTTGGTTACATGCTGAAATCTCCGCTGATGTCAGCAATGCCAACATTGTGTGTGATTGGTCAGAAATTCAAGGCGGGGGTGACCCCACTGACCTAAAAGGACAACTTTGGGATTTTTCAACCTGGAGCCAATGTTTTGGGTGCAAGGGACTAATGCAGCCAATATTTTGTTTGAAGTTGTCCAGTATTGAGCGTGAACGCTGCACTGTAATCTTTGTGGGCAATTAAGCCCCGTCAATGCACGTCCTCTAAAAGTGCTTGTTGTTGCCACTGACAGGCTCAAATTATATTCTATCATTGTGGAAAGCATCCCTACATAGAATTAAAAATTGTTTCTTTACCTTTCGCTTGATCAGGTCTGTTTGTTATTGTGTCAAACCAAGTCTCACACTAGGAGAAGATTGTTCTCTGCATTGGTCCCGTAGACCCAAAATGATCGGAAAATAGGCTCCAGGTTGAAGAATCCCAAAGTTTTCCTTTAATTTATGGAACGTTCAGTGACCAAACCGAAACCGCATGTTGTATAAAACAAGTTTGTCTGCAAAGGAATAGTTTGGTCTTGGCCAGCTAATAACAATTTGAATTATTTTGAAGTATGCTGACCTTTATTCACCTAGCGGCCATCTTGGATCTAATAGCTAGCTGGGTGAGGGGAACTGAATGCGAAATGTTAGAACTAATGTATAGAGCCAAGATGGCCGCTAGGTGAACCAAGATGGCGACTAGGGGAAGCAGGCACGCTGTAGCTGAGGAAACCTCTGTGTTGAGGCAGGCCGGAAGCAGTACGTATTGTTCTATGATGATCTCTCCCTCGCAGGTTCCAAGAAGCTGGCACCGGTGCCACCCAAGGTCCCGTACGTCGGGGGGGTGTCGGACCAGTCCACGGGGCAACCCTCGCCGGTCAGCCTGTCCCCCACCCCTCCCAGCACCCCCTCTCCCTATGGACCAGCCTGCCCTCCGGGACCCATGATGGCGCTGGCAGCCTCGCCGGGCCAGCCGCACCCCGGCACCGGGCCCTACTCGCTGTCGTCCCCGCCCTCCCTGGCAGGCACCCTCACCAAGTCCCGGCCGGGCCACAGCAAGCCCCGGCAGCGGCCCAGTCTGCCCCCGCCCCAGCCGCCCAGCGCTCCCCCGCCAGACCCCGAGCTCCAGGGGGTCCTGGAGGGGCTGTCCCCTGGGGAGAGCATGTCCACAGGTAAACACCCCCACCACCAGCACCACCAGCAGCAGCCCCCCACCCCGGGGACCCCCCCGTCCCCCCCGCAGGCCCCCCTCCAGCGGCCCGCCCTCAGACTCGCGGTGGCGCTGCCCAACGGAGACGCCGGGCTGGTGTAGACCGCCTCGCTAGAACCTTCTCACTGTGCTGCTGTAGACGGATATAAATATACTAAAACACACACATATATATATATATATATATATATATATCTGTAGAAAATGAAAAAGAAAACCCCTTCCTTTACTGACTGCTCTCAAACGAATGTCTTGCCTTTTAGATGGCGCTGTTGCCTGAGAACAACCGAATGTAAAACATAATGAAGCTCCTAGCCAGAGAGAGTCCTTACCGGGGTTCCCATTGCTTGTGTTATGTGATGATGTTTCCGAGGAAGGCGAGGAAACATCAGAGAAGCATAGCGCCGTCCTGCTTGTTCGGAACGGCACCATTAGACTCATCATGTGCTCTTTGTTTATCTGTGTGACCCAGACCCTCGCTTGCCCGAGGTAGAGGTCAAGGCTTACAGCATCTCTCTCTCTTTCTCACTGTCTCTCTCTCTCTCTCTCTCTCACTGTCTCTCTCTCTCTCTCTCTCACTGTCTCTCTCTCTCTCTGTCTTTCTCTCTCTCTCTCTCTCCCTCTCTCTCTCCCCCTCCACACACGTGGAGGGACCGGCCGTAGCCCAGACAGACGCTGCGGTGTCATGTCTGTTCCACGGTGTTCTTCTGACGATGAGGTGTTCTGTGACGTGATAAAACCCGACCGGTCTCTTGTTATATTTATCAATCTCTTGTCCCTCCCTCTTGTTGCTACTATTGTGTACCTTTGCAGCCGTGTGAGGCCAGGGATTCAGTGTGGGCTAAGTGTGAGGGGGACATTTAGGGTAAGCCAGTCCAACCCCCCCCCCCCCCCCCCCCCCCCCCCCCATACAACCCCCCTCCCGCCGTGCCCGCTCCCATCTCACCGCCTGGCCTCCAGCTGTGGCTGCCTCTGGGTCTCCTGCCGCCTGCAGCAGCCTACACCTCCACCCCCAGCCTGGTTCTACATCAGGACGACTACTGTCCCCAGCTCCAGTTATAGCTAGAGGGGCTGGACTTTGTAGTTCACCTCGGGGTGTGTGGTTCTTTGAATATATTTCAACCAATATATTTCAATGCATGGCTCAAGGATCTCCCAGAGTGCACCACACTGCGCTCACATCGCTAACCAGGGGAACTCCAACTCCCTCTATTCTTTCTCTGCATCGCCGGGGCCTCAACCAGACAGATCTATGCCCCCCCCCCCCCCTTTTAATAACTACAGGTGTGGTTGGGCGGGGGCTACAGGTCATCTGTCTCCAGTCCTCCACCGCCAGGTCCATCCGCTTCGTACAACCCCGCTGCTCCACCTTCGATCCCCCCCGCACCGCCACACTGCTTCATCCCATCGCAGGTGTAGCCATGCTGGTCTCTGCTTGGGTTTGCTGAACCGACTGCAGTTACGTTCACGTAAAGAGTAACAGAATGACCCGGTCCTCATACGATATCCATTGTAACGTCCACCTTGGTGTTTTTTGGTGCCATTTTTCACAGAGATACACACACACACACACACACACACACACACACATACACACACACACACACATCTTGTTGCCTCTGTGTTTGTTTATTTGGCCGTTTTTTTTGTATCACTGTGTGTACAGTAATGTGTGATTGTGCTTTCATATTGAGTTGTGATTGCATTCTACCACAAAAATGAAAAAAGAAATCTTTGCAACACTCATAAAACAAAACAGAAACGACTCCAGAGTGACATGGAGTTTGATTTAATCAACAACATACCACATCCCTAAGATATAATATGTATTATGTTACAGACTTACAGACACGCCCAAACAGCATTTTCCACCATGAGATCAAGTTTAAAAAAATACTAAATTTTATTTCTGCTCTTTTTTCCGTTTTTTGACACCACATCGCCATTATCATCGACCTTCTCTCCTCCTCCTGCTCCTCCTGCTCCTCCTGCCCCTCCTCCTCCTCCTCCTCTCCTCGCTCATAACCCACCACCGCCATTCTGCTCCGTCAACCCCCCCACACCTCCACCTCTTCCGCCATGCTTACCATTAGATATCTTCAATTATGAAATCCCTCCCATCAATGTCAATCTGGACAGCCTCATCGACGAGTTCAGCGGCGCCCCCTGCAGGAGATACATGGGATGCGTGGCAGACTCTCCGGAGGGAGACGCTGTCGCTGAGGAGGAGCCCCAGAGCGCCACCCTATGACCTTTGACCTTTTGATCACAAAAAAGGCCTCACTTGTCTTACCGCCATCCCATTTGCAGCTAATATACCACACACACATACGCACACCACACACACACCCGCACATTCACACACACAAACACACACGCGCACATTCGCGCACACCCATTCAATAATCGGAAGACGCCTTCCTTCGCCAAGCCTGAAGGAATGCCCCTCTTCGGCGCGGCCTAGGGCCCAACAGAACCCAACAGAACCCAGGACCCCCCACTCCACACCCCTCTCACCCGCTGCAGGCTGCATAGAGAACTCATCTCCTACAATGCTCGCTAGTTCGTTAACATGACTTCAAAACACACCAAAATGCCATAGTGGAGAAACAGCTGCCTTTTTTAGAGAGGGAAAAAGACTGGAAAATATGCCAAGTTCATTTGCTTTTGATTTGCCGAATCATTGACCTTTTTTCTTGTTTTGCTTCGAGTTGTTCAGAGTTTTTTCGAAGCAGTGCTTTGTGTTTTGTGTGTTTGTTTTTTTACATTAGTTTTTGCCTTACTGTAAATCGCAATCAAATTGCCAAATGAACTTTTTTGCCGTCTGTACAACCGATGCTCGGAGAAGCTCAGAGCCCGGTCGGACAGGTAGCCGGTCCTCAGGGTCGTGTGAGGGGTGAGGCGTGAGGGGTGAGGGGTGAGGCGTGAGAGAGATGTGTGCACGGGTAGAGAGCGCATGAGAGACTTGACAGAGAAATCCATGTGCAGTATATTCCATAATACAGGGTATCATAGTGGTGAGCGAACATTAGGGGAAACGCTGGAGCCGTAGGCTTCAATTCAAACGACATCCCATGATGAGTCCCGCTGTTCTTGTTGCATATGCTCCCCTCTCCTCCTGACTTCACCCACTGCCACATCCTGCAGCGTGATCCTTGGGTTTCTGTGAGCTTTGAAACGGTCCAGTGAATTATGTTACGTTAGATGTAGGTGTCACTTTATTATTTATTTCGATATAGGGTTAACACAACTGCACATACACTTTCAACAGCACAGGACAGGAATGTCGAATTGTAAAAAAAAAAAAATATATATATAACAATAATAAACAGGTTTATAGACATGCATCTTTATAACTGAGGCACTAACATGATGTTTTGCATGAGGAATTCCGTGACCTTTGACCTAATTGAAAACATTCTCCTGTGGAGCAGAAAACCTCTCAGAATGGCAGAGATGTATTTTTTGGACTGTAGAAGTTAGAAAGCCAGCCTGATAGAGGAGATTATTAACCACTAATTGGCTGGTATTTGATATTTTTGGGCGGGTGATAAGGAATGGATGACATGCTTGTGGTTTCCAACCCCGACACACTGCCTTTGGGTTCGTATAATTCTCTCTCTCTCTTTTACCCTTGTTTATAAGTGCTTTTACTCCTAGTGTAAATACGTAAAGAAAATTAAAACACTGTACATAAATTCGATGTATATAAGCCTGAGAGGAAAATTCTATGTTAAAGGCAAATCTTGAATATACACAATATTAATATATGTGCTTATATTTATCATGTGTAGAAAAAAAGAAATGGTATTTTTTGTCCCTGCACACTGTAAATCGCACATGTTTGGCTAATAGAACAAGGTAACACTAATGCTGCAGCAGAGATACACTAGTGCTGCAGCTTAAACTTCAATATGCTCTTTGTCCCTCCTGCTTGGCTTGGATTGACCTCTCAATTGTGTGTGAAAGAATAAGAAAAGTGTGTGTGTTGGGTGGGGGGGGGGGGGGGGGGGGGGGGGGGGGTTGCAATGTAAAAAAAATGAAAGAGTTTATAAATTCTAAATTCCATCGACATTTTAAGTCCTTTTAAATGAATGCATCCGTTCATGAATGCATTCATGAACGGTGAGTGTATCAATGAATAGGTGTGTATGTTTTTAACCTGTCCAATCAACAAGGAAGTTGGGTAAGTTGAAAGCTGGATGGATACTCAGTGACTAATCCTTGTACGCCTATCTGTACCTGTCATCTTCAAATTCCACAGTTCACTCGCCAAAATGGAGGTCAGCAAACATGTCACGGCTCTGGGTGTAGGCTTGCAGAGATAGACTGTAACCCACCCAGCGAGAAGCCTTGGGTTGGTTGTGTTCATTATAAAGTGTATCAATTCAAATCCCTAAAATAACACATGCTGCATTGTCGCTTTTGTAATTTAATATGAAATGTCTGAGGACAATAATCGTGTCGATTGAAGTGCAATTATTTCTATTTTAAAGCAATTTCTTGATTTGATGTGTGTGTGTTGGTTCACTTCGGACATACAAGAATTTAAGTTCATGTTTTTACTACTAAGTGATCCATGGTATGATTAAGTGTGTGTTTGCTATCGACTATGCTTATTAAGATCATGGTGATATTGATTACCATATTGATAGTTGTGGTGATAGAATTACAACAATTGCAAGTGCCCTAGCAATGGTTGTTTTTATTATTATTATTATTATTTTGGAACTATATGGACATATAAGAGGTAATATTTTAATTTGCTGGATCCAAACCTAGTATTTATAAGGAGGCAGGGAATTCTCTCTCTCTCGCTCTCTCTCGTGCTGATTGAATGTGACTCAGTCAAAATGTTCATAACTGATTGGACACCTGATACTTTGTGATATGTCATTGGTTAAGTACTCGTAGTGTGGATGAGTGCTTGTGTTTAGCTAATGAAGCAGCCGGTTGGCACGTATTTAAAAACCATACAGGGCAGTATTACTGTAGTGCATTTTCCATTGTAAACCCACACTCCACACATGTGCACACACATAAACGCATGCACTCATCTTTGGTGTGTTTATTGCACAATTATAAGGAACCACATGTTTACCCTCTGTTTCCCCCTTCATGAAACAATTCTACCAACTATAAAAGTCATTCTGTCAAGTCAAACAACCTTTACAATGCTCAAATAAACAGTGAATAGGTGTGTTCATTGCACAGTTGTACAGAAACACATATTTAGCCTCATATTCAAGCAGGTTCATCTACTTATCCAAGCATATTTTGCGCCAAAGACTCAATGATTTAGGGACTCGTTTTACAATTCAGTTCAAAACCCTCATCTTTTAAACTCTGATTATTCCCACTACTCATCCAGGCCAGTGTTGATTGGAATTCATCTACTGAACATGTTTTGTTTGGAGGCATATTTCTCACGGAAGAAAGAACAAATATATGGCTGTCATGCATGTATCTAGATAGTATTTTACATGATTGGTGTGTGAATTACTTTCTCATGAAAGCAATTAGAGGGGGTTCATGGAAGAAATGAAGAAAGAGACCAGTTATGGACTAGTAATAAACGTGGATAATAATGATAATAATAAGACTAATAATACTAGTAAGACTAAAGGGTTCATTGAGCAATACGATGAAGAAGTGGCTAGTAGATGTGTGACTTCAAATGAACTGCTTTCAAAACTAGTGTACAAATGAAATCTGTCGCTTGTCAACACCCCCCCCCCCCCCCCCCCCCCCCCGCTTTGCATATCAAGTGGAACTCAGTGTGTACTGCGACGCCGACTGCAATCCATATCAGAATGTCAGAAATAAATATATATATTAAACTATACATTTTGATAACCCTTTGGTCTGTGTGGCTTTATTTGTCCTATGTGTTGCGTAAAACAATATATTCTGTATTTATATTTAATTTAAAAAAAAACACGGTCGATTGTATGAGTAGTTTTTATATGATTAACAGGTTTCATATCATGAACAAAAATATGAAAATGACTAAGACAGAGGGCCTTGAGTCAGTCCCAGCCCAAACAATAAGTAGTATGTGCTTTTGTTTTGGACTAAATAATTACACATACTTCACCTAAGGTAGAGACAGTGGATTATGCCCATCCTTTCTTTAACACATACAACTAGTTTTAAAAGTAATTTCTCGCTGGCATAAGCTAAATCAGATGCTGATGGATTAATTAACGTTTATGACATGACCATCTGAGCATGAGGTTGAGCTTCTTCAACCTGCACGACTGGAACAACAGGAAGGGGAGTGCACACAGACAGAAACCAGGAGTGTACCTACATAGGTGTGTGTGGCGTTGAAACAGTGACAGAGCTGGCTGTATACTACAAACCATTATACTCCTGTTGAAACAGAAGTTTCATATGCATGTAGTTAAGTGATTAAGTGGAACCGTTTGTTTATGACAGGAAATCACTTGTCTATTCAGAACTGTGGTGAGTGCTGCAAACTGAGATCGTAAGTAATACACTGTAATAAACTACGAGGCAGTTTGTGATCGTTTTGTTTCTGTTCAGGACAGCCATATAGCCTGGTGTTTTCGTGCGACTCGAGCCTTCTTGGGGCCCATCAGTAGTTACCCAATACCACAGTCCCTTCTGTGTATCTCATTACACCAATCAGCTCATCTTTACCTGCTCGACTTTCCCCTTCAGACAGCCTGTGCCACATCAATTATTGGTCACTTCAAGAGAAGGTCTACCAATTGCTAACAAAGTAGCCGTGAAGTACAAGTATTTTAATTACTCCCAAACTAATGTTAAAGGTAAAATTAAAAAGGCAACAGAAAATACGCTGAGTAATTGCATCTGCGCTTCTAAGTCTGGAGCACTAGTTCTATCATTCACGTGTTACGTCACCACTTGACCTCTCGCGACAGCTTGGTTAATTAATGTTGCTGTGCTGCCGATAGAAACCCTTTATTGCAGCTGAGAATCCTCCTTGCACACTGGGGTTGGGTCCTTTGATAAGACGGATGTCTCTTTGAATAAAAACATCTGCTAAATGAAGACATGTAAAAAAAAAAGTCAAGTGTGATAGGAACTGGTGTTTTAATAACTCAGTTTATTGAGAAACACTTCTAAGAATAAAGTCCAACTTCTATTTGTTTTGCGTCATTCTACACAGTTGCCTGGCTACACAAAGGTTCAAACTCACACACCCTGGCTCTTCCCCATTCCTTCCATTTTCCACCTTCCACACTATTGCAAAAAAGAACAAGCAATAGGCCTATTCAGGAAATGAGTGCTACTGGTGAGTGGACACGGTGGTATTCATATATACTTACACCTGAAATCCATATTTGATTAATCTGATTACAAAGCTCATTCATTATGCATTTCAACTCATCGCGTATCTAAGGCTAAGCAAATTAGCTTTGGCACTAATGTCAGATCTCTATCAAATACATTGCAGATAGTAAAACCAATCGTATTCTCGAAAACGGTTAAGCCAGTAATAGCCAAGGTAAAGTGGCAGCCACCAGTGCAAGTATAGTGAATATGGACAGCAAGAAGAGCAACCAACGTCCTGTTGTGCAAATCTTCATGCGCCTGCGCCGGACGTGCGGTTGCTGCACCACCACTGTAGAGACCTCACGGAGCGCGTCCTCCTCGGCCATGGGTCGACCCTGCTCACTGATGATGAAGATCTGAGACGCGTTATGGTTCAGGTGGGGGAAGACCAGTATATGTCGCCGGAGATCACCCATCCGCCTGAAACAGCGCCCCCAATCGAACCCCAGCGGTACAGTTCTCGCGGTGGACTGCAACAGAGCGCCCGGGTAATGCGTAAAGTATTCCGGTGGCGCGTGGATGGGAACCTTCAGCGTCTGCTCCCCCTTTGTCTCTTCTTTATCCGTGGTGAGCAGTGACACCACGGCGTCTTTTTGTTTCTTTATAAACGTTAGGTGTCGGCACACAGGGCAGATTATAGTGTCTCTGATGACTCCATCTCCGGTGATGCTGACCAGCGTCCGTACCAGACAGTCGTGACAGAACACATGTCCACAGCTCAGGGTCCTCTCGGTGCCGGACAAGCTCTCGTAACACACCGGGCATTCTGGTTCAGTGGGTTCCTCCACACCTTCGTGCTTGTAAAATGCCATTTAACCCCCCAGCAGCTGTCAATAGGCAGACGAGCAGAGTAACCCCTCAATATTCTACGTGGATCCTCATTCACTTATTCTTTCTGTTCGCTGAGATTGAACTTCTCACGTTTGAGTGTGACTGGTTTGGTTTCGAGACTACCTAGTAAACTAGCGACTGTCACCTGGGATGCAGGGACTCGGGTGATTGGATCTGTGGCAGAAGTGGACAAGCAGGTTCACATTTCAGGTTGCATAGTTTCAAGTTTGCTAAGCAATTGCTAACATACCTACATACAACGCATGCCTACACTATTTAAGCAATACCCTAGCCAGCCTAATGACATTTACACTACATGTTTAATATGTATGCCTATATAAATATAAATTAAAATGTGTATGGGGGATGCGGATGACTATCTAAACCCAGCTGAATAAATCTGGTTTAAAAAAAAGGATTATTTGTTTGCCACATTGTCAAGAACATGCATATAACATTGTTTTGCTGGCATCACGAGAGATGACATTAAACCAGTCGGTCAAATGCCACCTTGTGGTTATGGGAACGATAAGCACAATGTAGAGAACTAATTTGGGCTTGATTGAGCAAATTCTACTCAAGCAATTTCTATAGTCACCACGCCCCCTTCTGACGCACACATCAGTGACGTCAGCGCGCAGCTATAGCGTTGCTTCCGAGACGCGTTGGCAATTTCCGAAACAGTTAACTCACAGATGGTTTGACATTCTGGTGGTGTATGTTAACGTTGGATGTAAGTTACGTTGGTGAGAAGACGACTTGCCGTGAAAGCCAACAACTGGACCGTGATTTGACATGCCCAGGTACGGACTTTAACACAGACCCACTGTTGGTCACATTCCTCTCGAGACAAATTGCCTTCGAAGCGACCCTGGTTGGCTCCTAAACTGGGCGTCGAGGCTTCCTCTTTTCACGGTGCCAAGTATTCTATCGGCTATTGGATTTTGTTGAATACTATCATATGTTTCCGTGTCATTACATGACGTGGTATAATCGTACAAGTAGTTATAGGCTGGGCTACATCTGGAAACGTCCCCCTCCCCATTGACGGTAGCATGTTGTAGACTGCAATGGTCAGTCCACTACTGCGAAGCTCTTCACACCCAGCGAGTCTCTCATGGAGGCTGACGATTCACAGGGAGTGAACTGCTGAATTATGATGAATCATATTCGTTGTATGTCACATCTGACGCGGGTATCTTGTATCCTAGTTGCGTAAGAGTCGCTGTTGAGGACACTGTTGTTGTTGTGTAAAATGAGAAGGCAACACATGTCAACACTGACTAGGGGCTTCCTCATTGTTCCCACCACACCCGGCGTTTGGACTGAACCACGATCTCCAGAGAGAAATTATTGTTGAGGGATTTTGGACCTGTGGTCCGCTCGACTCCGCGTGTCCCCCATTATAGATAGACCATCGCTAAGCGTCTGTACGTGCAACTGGCAAGGGGAGGACTTCGTCAGTGTAGTTGTATTACTAGCAACACTTAGGCTTGCTAGTCATACAATGCAGTGCATATGTTGTACCATCAGATAGTTGTACTATTGTTGGTCTATGCGGGACCTGCATGAGCTGTCCGATGCGATGAGAGGAACTGTTTTGTCTAACCGGCGAACCTGTTTTTATTTTATTTTATTTTAGATAGCCTATGATAACCACTCTGTCATGCTTTTATTATAGCTTGACAATAAAGTGTCAAGCTATAATAACCGTGTGTTTCTAGCTCGGTCCAATGCACGTCCGAATCATATTTACATTAGAGGATGTGGCAATACAGGTATTGTGTTTCTAAAGGTAACATTGACACCTTTTTATTTTTGTCTGGATCACTATGGAAACGACAGTGTTTATTTGTTTCTCTTTTACATTATAGACCGCCCGAATGATTTGAAAACAAACTACCCCACTCAAACCCTCAACAAAGACCAATTGACCTATTGAGACCAAAACATGAAACGGCTTGAAGAAGTCGAAGGGTTGAGAATACCATGACCATTTTGAAAGGTCTGTGTCTCCAGACACCGTTAGCCACACTGCTCTTCAGTAGCGTTATTCCACAGTTCTCCCGCTGGTTGTAAGAGTCTCCTGCATCTTAACAACAACCCATGGTGCTGGATGTGGTGAGTCACGTATCGACACCCAATCTGAGAGGAATGCAGAAAGGACAAACCGTCCGTCTGTTCATCCCGCCACTCTGTCCCTTCCATGACCCTGCATGCCATCCACCGCAGTCCTGATAGACTGGTGAAGGGACCGCCCTGCGTCCCATCATGGGAAATAAGCGTTCTGTGAAGGCCTTTAACTCAGACTTCCAGATTAAGGGTTTTTTCATAGCCTACAGAAATGGTTTATGGTGCTCTGCTCATTTTCATCTAAAGTCTATAGCGTGGCCTGGCTTGGACATTGAAATGCTGATGTTAACTTTTCAAATACGCAGTTCAATAGCATTTTTTTCTGCCTGTGCCTCTATATGGAGCACAGCTTGCGGTATTATGTCTAAGACTATTCGGAGACTGTAGAAAACCCCTTTGTTAATTGCGCTGAAGTTGAGCCAGAGTTGTGGTCCTAACCTCAGTTGTATTTTGGCCAGCTTGGATCCATGTGTGCCTACTGGTGATGCGCTGTGCTGACGTGATGGAATGGGCCCTGGATGATGAGGGAGCTGTAGTGGGTTTCAACCCCCGTGACAGCTGGGCTTTTATATGGATAGGAAACACCTAGATCTGTCTTTTGGTTATCTGATATTATCTGATATAATATTTAGTAAATTCCAGCCTTATTGATTGTCTTCTGTCTCTGTGGAATATAGAGATGTGTATATATATGATATTTCGTTCACTTTCAACCAAAGGGCATTCTGAACACCTTTTACTTGGATACTTGTTGATAATGAGATCAAAATGCATGCTTTTGTCATTATCAGGCCCCGGCTCATGTATCTTTCTTTTTTTCCCATTCTTTAGGCTGCCCTGCCATGGACACAGAGATGATCCCCAAATTCACTTCAAAGGACGAAGAAATAGATTACTGGAAGTTGCTATCCCTGAAATATAAGAAAAGGTATGTGTGCATATGCGTGTGTGTGCGCTAACGGTTCTAAAAACAGGCTTTTTTGTTGGCTGAATAGTTCACCATCCCTTACGTAGGAGTTATGTCATAACATAAGCGTCGTGTATTGTTACGCATAACGGTTATATAAGCTGGCATAACACGCTCATGCATCTGATCTCACAAGTCACAGCTCCCTAGGCTCCTGACAGACAAAGCCCTACAGGATAATATGTCAACAGAAGCCCTTCGGACAGGGACCACTTGAGCGTTGGGTGTAGACGGTCAGGAGTCAGCCCTACACAGGTCAACAGTAGTTCTACTTGGTTAAAAACATTGTGCCAACTGTTACAACTACGATATTATGTATACTCCGATTGTGTTGTTCTGCTTCTTCTATTGCCTCAGGCAAAATAAAATGGCACCAGGGTTTCATGACATTCGATTATTTCCCAGCGAAAACTCTGTGTGTCAGCTAGCTAGCCTGTATGAGGCTAAGAAACCAGGCTAGCTGTAGAGGTATGCATACCCCAAGAGGAACAGTTGTGGGGAGCCTAGCATAGAAGGACACAGGTGCTGTTGGAACGGGAAGACATTCCCACTCCTGTAGCTATATACTGGTGCAGCTACTATACTGCTGCTGATATACTGGTGCAGCTACTATACTGGTGCTGATATACTGGTGCAGCTACTATACTGGTGCTGATATACTGGTGCTGATATACTGGTGCAGCTACTATACTGGTACTATTATACTGGTGCTACTTTACTGGTGCTACTTTTCTGGTGCTAGTATACTGGTGCTATTATACTGGTGCTACTTTACTGCCGCCCCTATACTGGTGCTACGATACTGTCTGGTTCTGTAAAACCGGTTATACTATACTGGTGCTATTAGTGCTGATATACTGGTGCTACTATACTGCTGCAACTATACTGGTACTACTATAATGGTGCTGCTATACTGGTGCTGATATACTGGGGCTAAAATATTGGTAGTAAGTGGTGCTCTGTTTGTGGAGCTAGGTAGCTATCTGTGGTGTGTTTTAATGAAGAGTAATAAAGCATCAGCCATTGTAGTGAGCGTGGGGAAGGCTGTAGCTATATGCATTGTAAAATGAATTGAAGAAACGGATAACCATGGACATAGCAATGTATGAATATAAATGTCAGAATTTTCCACTACACCACTACAATCTTTAAGCGTATCTATTTCTAACCTTTATATACCGTAAAGTTCTCGACAATCTTTAACATGATACTTCAGCATTATCATGTCCCTAACCATCGCAAACAAAAAAGATGCCACACGCATGTTGACCGTTTCTTCTGCTCCAGGAGTGGGTCTAAAACGTTGATCTCCGAGGCTGTCGCCCAATCATGTTATTAGTATATGTGGTGGTCTTGCAAAGGGTGGGCTTTGTGAAACAGCACAGAAGGGGTTAACAACATCCTTACTGCTTTTTAAGAATTTCCTGCTCTGGGTACATCAGGGGGAAAAACACACCAAGCTAGAACTGTGCTTGGCTGGGGTATGGCTCACGTGTGTTAGTCACGTCCTGTCGTCCACTGTGATTTCTGGATCTTAACGTTGGGTGTGTTCTGAATATGTCCATGGAGTGTGCAGTGTTTGTTGACAGAAAGGTAGTTCTCCATTTACTCTAATGGCCAGTAAGAGGGACAGGGCTTCTACATTCCAGTCAGATTTCCTAATACACATTTACTTGTTGTAATATACATTCACTATTTCCCACTATTCCATGTTGTGCGTTCTCAACCTCCCTGAAGTCTGCTGCACATTCCTAAGTGTGTTGGTGTGTTGGGTGGGAGAGACGGGACAGCTCTGTACTGTTGAGCCGAGTGGTCACATGGTCTGGCCTGCTGATGAGGCAGCCTCAGCTGGCTGCTGGTATGTGTGTCAGGACCAGCAAAACAGTGTGACCCCTGAGAACTGGGGAGAGATGTGGAGGAAATGTATCCTCAATCTAGTATCTGGGTATTTCGATTCCAGAAGCCAAAAACGTTGCATCAGTCTTCTAAAAGGGTGCTTTCATGCTTAGCATATTTGGGGTCCTTATTTATTTATGATTTGTATTCTTCTTATTACTTGTCTTTTGTTTGTGGGGGATCTAACTTTGAAGTTTGGTCCCCCCAAAACATTATGAGAATGCCGAAGAAGTCTATTTGTGTGTTTTACTCGAAGGGCCTGGATAGAGCAGTCAACTCTGTCCAGTCTGTGGTCACCGCCGCAGGACGTGTCTCATTTCCCCTTCCTCATTTCAGACCTCCTGTCCTGTTAATCTTTGCCCTTTCTTAACCTCTTCCGTATATCGAGCAACAATCCAGCAGCCCTGTTTATAGAGCTGCTTACAGGCAGATTCTCTTAATTTAGCTCACTCCTCAGTGCTATATTCACCTCCCACTAGACCATCTCCACATGCTGCCCCAGAGAGCATTATGGGATGCGCGACGGGGATCCGAAGGCTAAATGCGTTCTCTACAATACCTCGACAACACAGGCTTTTGATGGCACCTACTGTATTGTTTCCCTGGGGATTATTATCTCTGACCACAGGGATGAATGGAACCAGAACTGCATATAAAAACACTGACCTGTTTGGTGGGACAAAAGGCAGGCCAACGTTCTAGAGCGCAAACCACAGCTTTGTGTTGAGATCAATCGTGTGATGGCCAGCACCAGTCATCATGAATGATGGACAATACCAAGCTAGTTGGCTTTGAACTGACGTGTGTGTGCGTGCGCGCTTGTGCGTGTTGCAGCTGCCATGACGCCCAGGAGGAGCTGCAGGAGTTCCAGGAGGGCAGCAGGGAGCTGGAGGCTGAGCTGGAGGCCCAGCTGGGCCAGGCGGAACACCGCCTCCGAGACCTGCAGTCTGAGAACCAGAGGCTGAGGAACGAAGTGGACAACCTCAAGGTGAGCCGGGAGACATGCTTCTGTTTAGAGCAGCTACTATGATTGTTAACCCGCCGCTGTTGCGCAACAAGACCCCCCCCCCCACACACACACACACACACACACACACACACACACACACACACACACACACACACACACACACACACACACACACACACACACACACACACACACACACACACACACACACACACACACACACACACACACACACACACTATTCAACGCGGCGCCCATCTTCCACTACATCTCACTACAGGCACTGAACTGGACGTTCATTTCAATGCTGGAAGAAGAAGAAAATGAAGAAAAAACTCTGTGGCTTCTAACATGGCAGTAACATGTGAGTGTGGAGCACAGCTAGCTAACAGGCTGAACCGTGTGGGCCATTAGCCCCTGTCCCCCCCTCCCCTCCACATTGCCGCCGGGGGCCTGGGTTAGAGGCACGCAGCAGCCCCCCAGCTGAGGGTCTCTAGTCCTCCTCCCCCGGACCAGATGAGCCCGGGTGAGGAGGGTCTCTGGTCCTCCTCCCCTGGGCCAGATGAGCCCGGGTGAGGAGGGTCTTTGGTCCTCCTTCCCCCGGCGAGATGAGCCGGGGTGAGGAGTGTCTCTGGTCCTCCTCCCCTGGGCCAGATGAGCCAGGGTGTGGAGGGTCTCTGGTCCTCCTCCCCTGGGCCAGATGAGCCAGGGTGAGGAGTGTCTCTGGTCCTCCTCCCCCGGGCCAGATGAGCCAGGGTGAGGAGGGTCTCTGGTCCTCCTCCCCCAGGCCAGAGGAGTCAGGGGGCCGTCCCCAGGGGACACAGAGGACCAGTGACGGCAGGACCTCTGCCCCTGTGGTTCTGAAATAATGATGTGACCCCCGTCCCCGGGGGTCACGACGGTCCCGTCCTCAGCCCTATGACTCAGGGGCTTACCAAGCCCAGTCAGTACAATGAGTCATGTGTGGCTATACTTTTGTTGGAGACTTTTATTTTTCTTCACGGACTCATTCCTTCCTGTTAATCTCTCTCTCTCCGTCCATCTGTCTGTCTCTCTCTGTCCCTCGCTCCATCTGTATCGCTCTCTCTTTCTTTCTCTCTCGTTCTATCTCTCTCTCCCCCCTCCACCCTGCAGGAGAAGCTGGAGCAGCAGTACGCCCAGAACTACAAGCAGGTGTCTGTTCTGGAGGACGACCTGGGCCAGACGCGCAGCATCAAGGAGCAGCTGCACAAGTACGTGCGGGAGCTGGAGCAGGCCAACGATGACCTGGAGCGAGCCAAGAGGTCAGGATAACACCAGCCCCGCCATACTGCTCGCCCCCACCCCACCACACTACTGCCAGTCATCTCGTTAACCAATTAACTTAATTTGAGTTAATTTATTGAAGTTAATTAATTTAATTGTATTTATAAAATGTATTAACTTTATGTAATGAATTAATTAAATGCATTTAATTAATTTGACATATCTGTTCGTGTACACTAGATGATTTGTTTTAATGCAACAAATGAAGCAGCTTAGTTTTTCTCTAACACATATCTGAAACAGACTTCCAAAACATCTGAGGTGCTCCTCAACACTATACACTTTTATATTTAAATCAGGGCGCAAAACATTTGATTAAAATCCATCTCGCCTATTTATTACTTTACCATTTCTCTTTTACGTTGTCTTTATGATTATCCTACATTTCAGTTCATGCTGGTCTGAAATGTAATGCAAGATTATAATGACTGACACTTTGACCCTTGACCCCCGACAGGGCCACCATCGTGTCTCTGGAGGACTTCGAGGGCCGTCTGAACCAGGCCATCGAGAGGAACGCCTTCCTGGAGAGTGAGTTGGACGAGAAGGAGTCCCTGCTGGTTTCCGTGCAGCGGCTGAAAGACGAAGCACGAGGTGGGGGCAGGGTCTCTCTCTCTTTCTCTTTCTTTCTCTCTCTCTCTCCCTCCACACATCCTTAAGCAAGATTCCAAAACCTTGCCTGCTGATTAATTCCATGTGTCTAAAACTAATGCCCCGTGCATCGATTCAGATGAAAGTGTCTTCATATTATTCATATTAAATACTGTGTGCCCTCTGCAGATCTGAGGCAGGAACTGGCCGTGCGAGAGCGCACCACGGACAGGATGTCAGCGCCCAGCTCGCCCACCTCAGACATCCACAAGATGGAGTCGGCCGTGCAGGCCTCCCTCTCGCTCCCCGCCACGCCCGTAAGCCAGAGCATAGAGCACCCGTTCGTCAGCCCCAAAGGTCAGCCCCCCGCCCTCATGTCTCTTGGTCTATTCATTTAATGTAGGATGGAGTCTCATTTGCATATTAACATTCTTGTCGTCTTCCATCTCTTCCAGTGTTAACCAATGGCTGTGGCAACACCTCGCTTACACCCTCTGCTCGAATTTCTGCACTTAGCATTGTGGGCGACCTTCTGCGTAAAGTTGGTGTAAGTATGGACTTTTGCTGCCAGAGGTTGATACAATCTCGGCTGCTGTCCTTGCCAGGTCAGCCAGAGCTTTGGAGTTACAGTACTAAGTCCCAAGGACAGGACTCGACCGATGGTTCTGGTACGTAGCGCTGATGTTTCCCGTCTCGTCTTCTAGGCCTTGGAGTCGAAGCTAGCGGCCTGCAGGAACTTTGCAAAGGACCAGGCGGCGAGGAAAAACTACAACCCCACAAGCAACGGGACGCTTCTGAACAGCAACGCCACCAAGTTCCCCCACTCACTGCATACCACCTACTTCGACAAAACGTCAGTCTGTATCTTGCATAGAAGTGTGTGTCATTTTGTGTAATGTTCTTTAAACTAATCCAAACAATTGATTTCAAGAGCACCATTGTAGTTTGAATAACTGAACTAATGATCTGTTGTGTGTTTGTGTTCACGGTTTCTCTCTCTCTCGCGCTTTCTCTCTCCTGTGTGTGTCAATGGGGCTCCACCAGGACTGTGAACGGGTTAGACTCGCTGACATCCATGGCTCCCTCCAGAGCGGTGTCTCCGCCTGGCATGCTGCCACTCAGCGTATGAGACCCACCCAGCACCCCCACCACAACCTGCCCACCAACCCATCCCTGGACAGGCTCCAACCTTCCCTGCAGAATGAGAATAGATGGGACGTGTGTGTGTGTGTGTGTGTGTGTGTGTGTGTGTGTGTGTGTGTGTGTGTGTGTGTGTGTGTGTGGCAGACTCTTTGATTGTGCGGTTTAATTTAAGACACCTTGGGTACACATGAGTATATGCCTCTACTTCCTCCAGCCATAGAAGCATGGGTGAGTAGGTCTGCGCAGCAGAAGTGTGTGTATTAACCTCTCCGTACACAGGCATGTGCCCATAAGCTGGGCCACACGCTGTCTGCTCTCTCGCTCGACCTCTGCTCTGAAGCAGTTCGATTATTTACTTGTTCATTTGTTCATCGAGGAACTTCTACACGCGACAAGGATCTAAATTGCAGCTCTCGAAATGTTTTAGTTCCACTTACTTTCACTTTAATTGCAGAGTTTAAACGAATTTCTATTTAGAATGTATTTATGAAGGGATGTGTTCAGAGTATAAAAAAATAAGTGAGCATTGCAATTTATTCTCGTCTGTTTTTCGAACAATCCAGCCGGTACATGCGTAAATGACTGAACGGTTCAAAGCCATGTAGCGATAGCACACCCATGGTTCATTTCTACTGGAAGGAGCCTTGATGTTGATGTTCAGATATGTGCTGGCTTTGTATTAGGAGTGATCTCTCGCAATGTTCTTTGCTCAAGTTTTGTTTTCTTTATGGTTGGCCATTGACATTTCAGGGAGCAGTTTCTTTTTTTTTTATTGTCAAGTTGTATGTGTTGGTTTGTGGGACGGGTCACTCTGATATGTAACCCTGACTAACGGAATGTGTTAAGCAAGCGTTTGGCTTATCATCATCTCTTTTTGAGATATGTCCGCATCAGCTTTAACATTTCATTTATTGTACCATTTTCTTTCATATCTTGACAAACCATAAGCTCATTGTAATACCCCTCCTGGCTTGTTCCGTTGATGCTGCCTTCAGTTTATGTCCCAAGCTAGCTTTCAATCCTGTTCTCATTTTCTGAAAATCCAAAAGGTTAACTCACCCTTTACGAAAAGTAAGGGCAACCAATTCCACATTTTAGAACGAAGACTGATAGGCTCCAGATGGACCTTTTGGTATGGCTCCATATAAAGACAGCTAACCGGTTGTCTTGGGCTTTAAGCCTGTCACATATGTATATACCGACCGTTGCTATTTAGCTCCTATTTATTTCTGTTACAGAATTGCATGTTTGAAACATTTCTTCTGAATTTTACTTTTGCACAGTGGTCAGATGTTATATTCTAGGTTTGTTTGTCTAATTTGTTTAAATAAAGTTTTCAGAACACACATGGATGCATTAATGTATTTTTTATGAAAAAGATGTAACAAATATATTTGGAGTGAAAAGGTGTAGTGATTCATTTGAGGCTGTAGAGATGTCTGCTGTCTTGCTTTGACAAAGTGGATGCATTCATGTTGTCAGCCTGAGCCATGGTCCTTGTTTGACTGGAAATATGTTCCTTGATGACTTGAGTCGTTTTGGTAATGTGACTATACATAGTAACTTGATTTTTACAAACCTATTGGCAGTTGTGAACATTTGTATAGACTAGATATTGCTTTTTAACATTGATCTTAAGAAGCACTTTGTGAATTTCACCACTGGTGTGCTAGTGATTCATCCAATCAGACTTTCTGCTTTATATCGCCAGCTTCTTCTCCATCTCCTCACGTAAATTGTTCTTCTTGATCTTAAAAATGAAAGAAAATAATGATCCAGCCTTCCCAAGACACACACATACGTGGTATTATTAATAGACCCATAAGCATCTTACCTTTCCAGAGACTGTCAAAGGAAAGCCATTCACAAACATCACGTAATGCGGGATCTTGAAGTGAGAGATCTAAGGGGGAAATAACATTGTTTTCAATGCCCTCGAGTTTGCTAGTGAACACCCAAACAACGGTTATCAAGATGCCACATACCTGCCCCTTGCAGAAGGCTCTTATCTCCTCCACACTTGACGTCTGGCCTTCCTTCAGCTTGATGCAGGCACACACCTGCTCGCCCAGCCGTTTGTCTTTCACTCCTATCACCTGGGTAACCAGAGGTAGTGGATTACAACACCCTAGCACATAAATCCTGATACGCTAAACACGTAAATAATTAAATCATCAATTTACATGTCTGTTAGGTTTTCATGGAAGTCGTATTAATCATTAACACCTAGAAACACTTAAGACTGTGACGCTTTTTTAATCTTATCTGATTCTAGGTCTGGTGTTGTTGGTGTGTTTGGTGCCCTCTAGGGTCTGACCTGTGCCTCTTGTATTTTAGGATGCGTGTGGAGAAACTGTTCTATCTCTGCGGGGTAGATGTTCTCCCCTCCTCGGATGATCAAGTCTTTGATGCGTCCCTCTATGCGGCAGTACCCCAAACTGTTCAGACTGGCGATGTCTCTGAGTAGAAAAAGCAAACAGACAAGATTCCATCAACACCACCAGATCTAAGTTAGTATCGTAGTATCTGAAGCGATTTAGCAAAGACAGTGAATTCAGATACAGGCCATTTGGGAGCAGGTAGGAGTTAGGCTCCTGCTCACAACCGCCTACAGGTAGGATGCAGGGAGTCATCCTACCCGGTCTTGTACCAGCGGCTAGGGGAGATGGCCTCAGCTGTCTTCTGGAGTTCGTCCCAGTACCCCAGCATCACGCAGTAGCCCCTGATGAGAAGCTCCCCGGACTCCCCCAGAGGCACCAGCTCTCCTGTGGAGGGGTCCACCACCTTCGCCTGTCGCCAGGAGACACAGAGAGATAGGCCCCTTAGCAACCGACGTCAGTCCATTTAAAGATGGGAACTAGTGAGGTCAGTATAAGGAATGCCTCAGTGTGGTCCATGATGCATCCGATGGTGTTGATCTTCAACTCTTCTCGGTCTGACGGGAACCCAAGAAACGTGACCGGACTGGTCTCTGTGGTCCCGTAGGCTATCTGTTAAAATAATAAAATAAAGTACATCCATTTATTTATACACACATTTGAATAACATTTGTGAAGTTCATCTCACTAAAGACTTTACATCTTCGATAGTTTATGTAGTGTCTGCCTTGTTCATTTTCTATTATTTTATATATATATGTATATATTCTATTGAATATATATATATTTATTATTTTATTGTTGTTTGTCTATTAAGTTATCTAGCATATTAAAGTGATCGCTGAACCACCTCCAAGCTAAAGCCTAAACTTAACATAATCAAAAAGAATACCGAAATGTAATCACACTCATATTTGATACCTCAGTGTAAACATAACTTATGTATCATGGGATGTAACCAGTGGTTAAAGTATGTATAATCCACAAAACAGAAGTCCTGCTCACCATCATTTCTTTAATGTTCAGATCTGCTTTAAGTTTCCTCATAATCTCTGGAGGACAAGGGGATCCAGCCATGATTCCTGAAGCAGAAACACAACAGGCGTTTTTTAATTGCATAGGCCAGTAACGCACGGTGTGCATATCATCCCCAACCGAGACCCATGTGCCGTGTTTCCACTGCACATAAGACCTGTGAAAGTAGGAGTGGTCTGTGGAAAGTTACATGTGCAACTAGCGCAACATACGGCGCAGTCCATTGCCTAACACTGTTCTTTTTGATGCCCTGTTGGTATTTTCCAAATACCACAGCACACATGCAATGCACGCATTTGTATGCTTGTTTTACAGATCTGATCATGTGTGCTTTCACGGTCAATCAACCAGTACAGAACTTAGACATACTGTAGCAGAATCACTAGATCTCTCTCACCGGCTTCTACTGATGAAAGGTCGTACTGGTGGAGGTCCGGTTGGCTGAGCATGTCGATGAACATCGTCGGTGTTCCGTACAGGAAGTTACACCTTTGAGGGAAACACGCATGGATCCCAATACATTTTAAAAAGCATATACGAAAACCCCATCAAAAGCTATCTTTGAATTTGATTTTCTGCAGCCGATGGCGTAGGCGTTATGTTTTGCTGTACTTCTCGTCCTGGATGGCTTGCAGGTTGGCGCGGCTGTTGAAGCTGCCGGAGGGGAAGACCAGCGTGATCCCATGCGTGGCCATGCACATCCCTCCCAGCACAGAGCCAAGGCAGTGGTACAGCGGCACCGGGAGGCACAGCCGGACCCTCGGCTGGCCAGGACACAGAGGGAGAGCTCATTTTTGATGCATTCATTGCATCGCAGTAAAGATAAGTTGATGAAGCAGACAGAAAGGGGCTCACCCTCCATCCATAACCAACACGCTGACCCACGAAAAAGGCATTGTTGATGACATTGTGGTGGCTCAGCGTGGCTCCTTTTGGACTTCCTGTGGTGCCCTATAAGAGAAATGACAAAAATCAAACCAAGCAATGTTTCTGATCTTCCATGTCTTTTTAAGAAGGTTATCAATGCATGCCAGGGGCGTGCCCAATGAGCGGCCTGGGGGGACAAGCCCCAACCATTTGATTGGCTTCCAAGAGTGGTACCTCTACAAAATCTGGCATATGTCCATAAAATAAGTACATTTACAAGTATACATCCTCCGCATTGCTCTGCAAAGGTTGGATGTTGTTTTATTCTGTGCCACTCCGGGGTCAGCCCTGCTACATGAGTCCATCACTGAATCATCTATTGAATGGAGATACATGCAGTGCCCCACTGAGAGGTGACGTGGAGGGTTACCGATGTAAACTGAATGTTGATGGGGTCGTCGAAGGACAGCTTGCTCTGCAGATCCTGGAGCTTCTTATGGTGAGAGCTCTCCCCTGCCTGCAGCACATCTTCTACATGGAGCATCCCCGGCTGTCTGCTGTCCGTGACAATCACCATCCGCAGGTCTGGTAGCCTAACTCACCAACCACAGGATAATAGGCCTTCAGTACCTACTAGCGGCCATCTTGGTTCGAATCGCGCCTGCAGTTTCCCCACCCAGCTAGCGTTTAGAACTAAAATGGAACAAAAATGGCCGTGAGGTAAATAAGGCCCATTAGGAGTTGTAATCTTTATACAATAATTTGTTTGGGTTTGATTCTAACACCAATCGTAATAAAGCGAAAAGTTATTTCGTTTTTTTTGTTTTGTCTTTGTTGTTTAAGTTGAACTGTACGTGTGTCTGTCAGACCTTGAG
Source organism: Lota lota (assembly GCA_026745465.1). Taxonomy (NCBI): domain Eukaryota; kingdom Metazoa; phylum Chordata; class Actinopteri; order Gadiformes; family Lotidae; genus Lota; species Lota lota. The sequence continues at coordinate 1,923,795 of JACYXH010000568.1, read as the reverse complement.
CTTTGGATCCTTCCGGAGACAGCTGTGTTAATCTCCGGGCAGATTTCTCTCAGCATCTGGCAGAACTCCTGGGTTTTAAACCGGGTCGGACAGACCACTGCATTGCACTGGATCTATGCATACCAAGAAGATCAAAGTTGTGTAACGGTTCTTCTAAGACTGATATTGTGTTTAGTAGGGATTCGTTGACAGAGTCAAGAAGGGTTTTGGGCATTTAAAGAAATAGGTCATTTCAGTTTTTCACACAAGAAACACGAAAGCACATGCTTGTATAACATGTATACTGAACTTTGACCCACCTCTGGTCCCACATACCTTTCTCATGGTATACTCCAGCTCCTTCAGCTGATAGGCTGGGTTCACTGACACCTGCACACATACAGATCCGTCACAACAGATAACAGTACATCTATGACAAGGCTATATGTCTGATTCTGGCACTAGGTTGGGTTTAGTTGAGGGGACGGTGGGCATGGTTAGCTGACGTCTGGGAGAGGGGTGACATGAATGTTGGAAGGTATTTAAATGCGGCCTAGTCCTGTGACACGTATACCCCACGGCTTCCTGAAATGGAACCTCCCAGAACAAAGCAATGTTTAGCTTTACTCATGGTGGAACCCAGCAGTAGCATAGTTAACAGCCAGGAGAGACGGCTACGATGGTTTGATCACCCAGACGGGTATTGAGCTTTAAAGAATTTGCCACCAACATGACTTAAATGTACAGGTGGTTTAACTAGTAATGAAGAATGTGCTGTGCTTCATTTTCAGAACAACTCTATGTAATTATAACTCCAAATAACTTTAAGATTACATGATGCGAGTTATAAAACAGAAGGCAATGGTTCATAGAGCCATGTCAATGTTGTCAACATAGCCATTTCATCCAATTCATCTAATTCAGACTCTTTAAATTGTCTTCCCGTTCAATTTTGCCCCAACTTGTAAGGTAAAACCCTCCACACCATTATGATGCCAGCCTTGGCCGTGGCGTACTGGAAGAGGATCCACTCGTACATGTTGGGTCCCCAGACTCCCAGTCGGTCTCCTCGGTTCAGGCCCAGAGCAAAGAGTCCGGCGGCTGCCTTGTCAACCTGTCCAACACAGATGCGCACACATTAGTTGATCTTGCATAATGTCTACATAAGTTGGATTTTCACAAGACCGACATAGGTTTATTTCCCATAACACACACACATAGGTTCAATTTTCACCCACATAAGTCAGGCAAGTCATTATCTATGTCATATCCATAATGGTGTAATAATGGGAAGCTAATAATCGATAATAATAATAATAATAGAACAGTGCAACACAATGTGGGTGTGTGCGGCTTATCTCCCTGTGCCAAGTACCAGCTTAAGTTCAATCACTGACAGTTTAATAATTAACCGATCATCTTGTAGCAGCGGTTAGGTCGGTTTTAAAGTCCACAGGCGATAACGCTACACATTATATGAGAAATGCTACAGGGAAAGTCCTGTGATCATAATGACATAATGTTATATTTACCATAAATCAAAATAGCCTTATTCTTTCTTCTCATGACTTGTATGTTTTAGCCTAATGTTTGAATAAATGTTGGAAATGTGCAGATGTTCAAAAAGGTTAAGTAGATGCATTGCAGGGTTACATGATTAGGCAAGCAATCGCAGTGGCACACGTCACAGTTATTAGATCGCTTCAACTACGATTAGCTTACGGAATAATCAGTCAAAGCATGGATACTTAAGATGACCGTTATGCTAACCAAGACGCACATCTTCCTGAAACTGGGCGAAGGTTTTTCGAACTCCGTCCTGCGGTATGACCACAGCTTCGCGGTCCGGCCAGCGGTGAACCGCCGCCTCCAGGCACTGGCCGACGGTGGAGGAACGCAGAGATGTGGAGGAAGTTCCGTGGACGTAGCTGCTGGTCACTGTGGGGATATGAGGAGGCCTGTCCACGTACAGGGACCTGGGCCGAGGGACATGAATTGAATATAAAGTATATTGTCATACAGGCTAGATTATTATACTATATTAATATTATATATCAATAGTATTTATATTATATTATATATGTTATTAATATGATATCATATTATATATATATATAATAGGCCTATAGTTCGTATTAAATACAAATATTGAACGTGTCAAAACAAACACTTACGATTATGAAAATACAAAAACTATGATGCAACACCGCAAGCATTAAAGTAAGTGCTCGTTCTTCTAAAAACACAAAAGTCATACAATGCTAAGCAAATTAAAGTATCCAAACCTAATATCTTACATGAATAACTGAAATGCTTTTAACACAAAGCTCATGATGATGGCCTCCATCCAATGTGTCACTTTATATCTCTGCTTCTCAACGCCATTGACGCATTTGTTTTTGCCTGTAGACTTACCGGCAGGAGAGGAGCCCGCGTAGGCTGGTTCTCCATGTCCCGTGCAGAAGGAACCGGACCCCCGAGAATCCGAGGCGGTGACTGCATAGCCGCAGCAGTGGGGTGGCTCCTTGAACTGCCATGGGTCCGAGTTATACTAGGCTATGGGAGTGAAGGAAAACTGTAGACCTTCCTTAATCCCTGACTTGACAATGTAATGTAAACAACAGATGAGTAATATTTAACTTTAGTCTGAGTTTACAGCAGCTGGTTATGGCTCAAGTTGTTCGGTATGGTTAGTTAGCGGTTTAGACCACCGCTTCCTGCAAAACAAGTTCCTGCAAAACTAAATATATCAGTAGCAGGGTGTCTTTTTAATTATTTTATTAAAAAAAATGTAGATGCGTATTTCATTTAGCTTTGGGTGAATTAATATATTGTATTATTATTTATATCAAATTCATATATTTGTGTTCATGACATCCACATCTCATCCACAAGGTGGCGGTATTTGAGAACATTAAAAGATGTGGTCTTCAGTGTAACAGTTGCATCAAATATGTTTTGATCATGCAGAGTTTACATTAAACATTGGTAAAACCAATCTCATCAAGTTATTTGGACAAAATAAGTATCATATTAAATTATTATCATTATAAGAAACGCATAGGCCTACTCGGTTTTTACAAGCAAATGATTCAATGAAATTGAATTATACATATATAAGGCTTGACATCATTTGTTACATGTTGCAAGTACATGAAATACATTATTTCTGATTAGATCAATAAACAAAGTCCCTTAGTGGATTAAGATAAACCCAGATCTTAATTTCACAGAAAAACAGAAACAATCCTTTATTTAAACATATATTTTATTCTTATCCTCTTTAACCTTAACAAAGAAAGTGTGCTATAATACATATATAGCAACTTGATAATATTTCTTCAGTGCCCTTTTCTTCCCCGTTACATCACTGGTTGGTCAAATAATTATCGACAACAGAAACACGGTGTCTATTTTATTTTTGACAAACCCAAATCATTATATTAATATAACAAGAGGAAAACAAATGTTTGGAATAGAAAAATAGAGCCGTTCTGTGTCAGAGAAGTAGCCTGGGAACCAGACAAATCTGACAGCTCATGTTTTCTTTGCTCTGGCATGTGCATACGCATTTCCAGCAGACCTGGCCTGGGTAAATCCCAACTGTTTATCTAATATGGGGCTGGTTTAATACAATACAGAGGAGCGTAGGATGGGAGCGCCATTGAGGCACGTCGGATGGGAGCGCCATTGAGGCACGTCGGATGGGAGCGCCATTGAGGCACTTTCATAAACAACCAAGATGGCTGCCGCTGATGTGTCACACGTTTCGTCGCTCTTATTGGTTGTAGGTTTATCCAATTAAGCCCCATGGAGTCCTCCATGTCCACCAGATCCATCAACACGGTGTAGACCAGGGAGCCAGTCAGGCCCTGCGACATGCTGAAGATCATCACGTAGAACAGCAGTGCTGTAGAAAGACGGCAATGCCCCACAGACTGAGTTACTGAGGCCGATGACGATGAGCGCGCCCAACATCATGTAGGAGAAGCAGGCGCTGCCCCGCAGACACGGCAGGCCCAGCAGCAACGCCGAGATGGGCCGCAAGGCGATGCTCACCAGCCCGATGGTGGACATGAGCAGGGCGGCACGTCCGAGGTCCACCTGGTTGCTGGTGGCACCAGGTAGACCTGGGGAACCAGGAAGCCCAGCATCATCCGCGTGATGCCTACCGTGCAGGCCCGGTAGCGGGCGTTGCTGAGCAGCAGGTCGAAGGCCAGGTGTCGGCGCAGGAAAGCCACCATTCGAGACACTAGAGCCCTCGGGCAGTCCCCCCGATTCCACCGGGTCCTCTCCGCTTCTCAGTTCACCCCTCGAGATAAGATAAGGCTTTATGGGGACACCTGGACTGGGTTACACCAGTAAGTTCCTGACTAAGTCTGTGTGCAGGTACATTTTTGTCACCAACTGCCACCATTTACTATCAGGTATTACTATTCACTGTTTACACTTGCTTAGGGCTAGGTCTGTATATTTAGTAACTACTAAGCACTGCGTAAGAACTAGTTTGTGTGGTGCAACCCATTCTGGAAGGTGCACAATAGAGTATACAAATAGAGTGGAGTTTCACAGGTTGTGTGTCACCCCTGACCTGTGACCGTGCTGGTGATGTAAAGATCAGTGATGTTCCTGGCAAAGCTTCCGGCTGCCATGCTCAGCCCACTCAGGACCCCCCTCCCCCGGCCATTATGTAACCCTGCAACCGAAGCGCTCCGCCAATACACTGCACAATGGCCCTAGGTAGACACAGAGAAATGAGAGACACAAATAAATATTCATGAATGATTCATGATCACAGATGAATACTACCACATAATCACACACAAACCTGTGGGCATGAAACAATGCTATTAGCACAGGAGAGACACCTTATTTGCATTAGTGAATTATTACACAAAACCATAATTACACTAACAAAACCACCCACTATATGATATAAAACAATAAATAACGATGGGGGAATGATTAATATTCATTATTGTGTTTAGTTGTCAGAATGTCTGCTCTTGCCAAAATGAGTGTGTATGTGTGTGTGTGTGTGTGTGTGTGTGTGTGTGTGTGTGTGTGTGTGTGTGTGTGTGTGTGTGTGTGTGTGTGTGTGTGATTAGTATAAGTAAAATCAATTTCCTAGCCTTCAAACCTAAACAAATATTGAATGATTACTCATTAGTCCAAATGAAACAACATAAATAAACATTGGCTTAATGGGTCTCTCTGGTTCTTCGGTGTGTGTTGTACAGGCTAATTGAGCTACTGAACCACCCAATGTGCATGTGCCAAGAGGGGGAGACAAATACAAATACATATTGTGGATCTATTGTCAAACTATTAAGATCATAGCTTTCGAAACACATGGTAATTGCATAAAATAACACAAACAGAAAAAGCAGTGCGCACACACACACACACACACACACACACACACATGCTAACACTCATAGCATACAAGCAACCTTGGCTCTGAGCATCGAGGCACCTGTCTTACCCCCGGCTTGAAGCATTGCCATCATTAAAGCCGGCACCCAGGAGGTCTGGTTATTGCTGGCTCTGAACTCTGTCTGCAGGTCTGTGTAGAAAATACCAATGCAGGAGGGGAACCCCATGGTCAGCGCCAGAACCAGGAGGGTGGCTAACAGAACCACCCATCCCCACCCGCCATCAGGGTCCTTCTGCTGACCACCATCTGTACAGGGCACCTCCTCCTCCAGCTCCTCCTCTGCATCTAGGTTCCTCACTCTTTATAGCCGAGTTTCTTTCACTCCATGGGCGTCTCCGGGGTCTTGTGTCTGGGGCATCATTCTCCCCGGTTCCTATGGTCACCTGCCCATCCTGTTGCTGGGGAACCACAGGCAGGCTATGTGTGGAGGACATTATGGATAGTATCCTGTTATTCATTACATTTGATTGAAAACACGTTGTCTGACAAGGAGCCATTTACAGCAGTCAGTATATAAAAACATCTGCTAAATGAATAAATATTGGTATAGTATGTCATTAATGTTGAAGGTAACTTCAGTCTGACATGTTACATTGAGTATGTTTCATGAAAGGCTTATGGAAGATACATTAATACAGAGTTGAGAACCCAGCATCTTTTAACAGCAAGACTTGACCACCAGCACATAATAAGAAAACGGATTGGAGGATCAGTAAAATCAAGAACAAAACGTTTAATGTGCAAACAACAATGTATGCTAAGCTAAAGAATGTGGTCCACAAATAATAACGAATTAGTCCAATGAATCGAAAAGTCCATGTAACTCTTGAACCCGTACAACTTACCATAGGAAAAAACAAACACAAAAGAGCTGTCAACGCCACCCCATTTTTTCAGAATTGGAAAATTATAGGATATAAAACGTCAAAAGGAGGAATATAACAAGTATTTCATAGATAAGCCTATAATAAGTTATACAAATAGCCTATGAGTCTAATATTTGTGAGAGAACATGCTAACTTCTGCTTTTGTTTCCAGACTGGCACCTGCTGAATGTAATGTACAAACCCGCTTCAAAATCACACATGAAAGCTTTGCTCCAAGGCTAGGTACATATTGATTACATCAGCCAATCATCTCAGCCCGATTTATTGTGTTTGTCTAATCGTTTATTATACGTTTATTAAGCAAATGAGGCAACGGAAGTTAATAATGGAGTAAATAGATGCAGTAGAACAGTTAGGCCTGCATAGTGCCGGTTTAAGCAAGACCAGTATGCCTAGTAACAGCACCAATGCTACCAAGCAATACAAATATGTAGACCTAAAGGATCAATGTAATAGAGTATAAGACAACCACAAAGAATAAGGCCCTAACTTGAAATAGGCCTGACTGATTCACCTTAATTTTTAAAAGTACAAACCCAATAATTACTGTATAGGTCAAGACATCTTTTGACATAATTATTTCAAAGTTAGTATTATATTGTTTATTTTGTCCGCTCCGTGTGTTCTGACCTTTTAATTTGGTCTTTGCGGTTCTGGCTCACCAGTGTTTAAACACTAGAGGGCAGCATTTTCTGGTTCAAGGCGTAGAACGTTGTTTGTTTCCGGTTTTAATCGTACACAGTCCACTTTGCAGCTACAAAGGTATGTAATGGTCAGGATATGTGATCTGAATTCTCTCATTACGTTTACCAGTAGATATAGTGGTATAGTAGTTATGCGTGCTGTGTGGAAATGTGCTGCTTAGCTTTCTAGAAGGGTTACAAGTCCGATTATTGATATGCCTCTGTGCATACTGACCTTGCTATGAGTGCCATGCTAAATGACTTTAGCTGGTGCTACGAGCCAAAGCCTTCAGACATTATCTCTGGGGTTTCACATTTATATCCATTTGTTGTTGGTGTATCCATTGTTAACATGGCAATAATTGAGTAATGTTACTGCAGTGTGTTACGTTTTTATACTTACAGCCACCTGTTTCCCCTTAATAAATTGGTCTGTGTTGTATTTAATCACTCGTCTTCTTTAAAACGAAATGCAGTGTAGGTTTGTCAACGAGTACTTTATTGGAATAATAAATAAAAAAAATTATGTGCTATAGAAATATATTCTTCACTCTGATTCAGATTTATATTTTCACGACCATGGTCAAAACAGTGGGGTGTAATCTCATCTAGATTACCAGACTCCTTTACGAAATCATAAAGTCAAACAATGGGGTGCAGTTTCAGAAAAAAATTATGAAAACTGTATTAGAAACGTCTTCTGGGGATTTTTATTTATTTATATATTTGCACACCATTAAAATGTGGGGTCAATGTCGCCACTGTTTAATCCAAGGAGACTGGATAGATGCCATCGCTGTATGGATTCGCTCCATTAGTATCTACATATCTACCTTGTGTGTTATGTAGCAGGGTGCAGCAACTACTTGAAGGTGTATATTTTACGTGTGTGTGTGTACATGTGTGGATCACCATAGGAATCTCCAAGCGTGTAAAATGGCCGGGCGACGTGCCGCACTGAAGGCGGTGGACTGGGTGGCGTTTGCGGAGAGGGTGCCCCCCAACCAGAGGACCATGTACAACAGCCTTAAGACCCGCAGTGACGCCCTCGCTGCCAAGTAAATGTTTTGATTTATATTTGAATATGTGGTTTTTCCTTTATTCCTTTATTCATTGCCTGGCTTATAACCAGCCTCTAATTGAGTGTATCCTGTGTGTCTGCAGGCTAGCCTCTTTGCCAGAGAAGCCCGTCACCATTGACTGGACCTACTACAGGTCTGCTGTAGCCAAAGCTGGCATGGTGGAAGACTTTGAAAAGAAGGTAAGAAAGTCAGTGCATGCTTTGTGCCAATTCTAATGACAGGGTTTCCTTATTAGACGTACGCTTATATTGGTCAGATGTATTGATCCTCTGTCTCTCCAGTTCAGTGCCCTGACGATCCCGGAGCCTGTGGACACCCAGTCTGCCCTCATTAACAGCCAGGAGGCGGAAGCGGTGAGACTGGCTCTCTAGCCAAACATGGACACACACACAGACAGACAGACAGACAGACAGACAGACAGACAGACAGACAGACAGACAGACAGACAGACAGACAGACAGACAGACAGACAGACAGACAGACAGACAGACAGACAGACAGACAGACAAATAGACTGACTGACTGACTTTTCAGTGGTACCCTGGGGTAAACAAACATATTAACCTAACAAATGTGGCTGTTCATATTGCAGCTCTCTGGAATAGGTCCCCAGTTTTTATAAAGTTCCCAACATAAGCCGAGAAGATGTTGAATCTTATATTAAGGGATATCGTATTATATGGCCTTGGGGTAAAAAACAACAAGCACATATATTTGTAGAAAAGGTTGTGTTGCTTTATTGATGTACTGATTAACCCTGTAAGAACACCTTGTTTTTTTTTACAATGCTAAACATTTCCGATTTTTCCGAACGTTGAATAGACACTACAGTTAGTATAGTGGTCCACTCCACTGGTACCTGTTAATGTACCAATGTAGATCTTCAATCTATTGCTGACCACTAGATGGAAATAAAGAAGACTTTAATGCAGTTGATGCTGTGAATATAAAGCATAATAGCGTTTAGCCACTCCCCACCCATGGCCCTACAGCCAATCAGTTTCACCCACTGCATAACTCAGGCCAAATTATTTGATTGCTCAAAAATATAAAGAGCTTATGCATTTATTTATTTAATAAAAAATATATTTTATAATGGATGAGGTGAGGTTGAAACCAGGTAAAGCTGCAGGACAGAAGGTCTTATTTGAGCTGTGTGTCTCCCCAGAACGCGGCAGCAGCAGCCTACATGGAGGGCTCCAAGGCCCGCATCACGCAGTACCAGCAACAGGTGGGAGCCTTTTTTAAACAGAAGTTCAGGCGAAACTTGTGTGATGACAATGATTGTAGCCAGTGACTGCTACTGAGCTGGCCACCTCGTGGGCAAGCTGGAAAAATGTGGTTCCTGATACTAAACAAAGACGTAATTTGGTGCCTTTTCCGAGCTGTATGTGGATGTGTGGAGCTCCGTCTGGACTATAACGTATAGTCTTAACGCCAGTGTGTGGCGCATTTCATATACAACTCGCTCATTAGAACGCTGATACCCGACGACGGTGTGTGAATCAGCAGCGTTCCGGTACATGCTTTTACAGGGCAAGGGCCATGCACCCCAGCAAGCTCCTCTCTCTGGTATTGATAAGGAGTGAACTGAGCATGTGCAACTTAGAACGAGAGTCAATGGCCAAAGAGGCGCCCTCAGCCGGAAATATGTGATCAGTCAATGTTTTAATTGTCATTTTATTGCAGATTATACATTTTACTCACTGACTATATAATATCTACCATGCATATTTAAAACGCATTTTTCAAGGTCTTCTTCGATAAAGGTCTTCTTCTTGGATGACAGAGGTGCAGGGCAGCCGCCACTGATTTGTAGCGCTGTTTAAAATATAGAATGTCTGTAATGTTTTCACATTGATTCTTTTAGTCTTCTCACAGTTCCACTCAAGAGTTCAGACCAATGCCATCTACTGTGTTTTGTTCTGACCCGTTACATTTTGGTCCCCAGCTGGAGAAGTTCCAGAACATGATCCCCTTCGACCAGATGACCATTGAAGACCTGAATGACACTTTCCCAGAGACCAGACTGGACAAGCAGAAACACCCATACTGGCCCAACAAGCCCATTGCTGATCTGTAAACACACAGATGGACATCACAACATTATGTTTATGTGTATTGTACGTCACTAAAAGTAAATTAATGACGATGATGTATAGAAATGTGTAAAGTTTTCATTCATTCATAACTTAATAAAGGGATATGGTGGATATGGTTCCATCTAAGCATATTAAAATGGACATTTAATATTTTCTGATTTGATTGGGTGAAATAGTGTTCTTTGGGAACTACATTTGGTAATGCCACTTAAGTGTTGACACGGCCTGTTCAACCGCTGTTTTTATCACACTTTGTTGCGTTCCCAGCGGTCATGAAGACACGTATCAACATATCGATACGCAGGACTGTTTTCTCATTCCACATTGAGAATGGAAAATCTCTGAAGTCGCTGGAAGACAGACTGGTTCAACGTTCAACGTTGGTTCAACATTCAACCAGGCAAGTTTCCCGCCAGAAGTGCAGGGTCCGGTTTCTTTCGGGTGTGGGCTCTGCACAAAAACATTTCAAAATGGACCTGCCTTGTCGGCAGCCTGCGCTGCACGACCAGGAGAGTATTTTTCTTGACCTATTTTTGGGTGTATCTTTTTATATCAACAGGCAGCCCCTGGCTGTGTGGTAGTAGTTCGAAATAATGGATATGGGAGTAGATTAGAGTCTATGCTATAAAACACAACGGTCATCCGGCAAAATAGCATGGGCTGCTAACGTTTATGGTGCTCTGCTTGTCATTGTAGGTTTCATGTTTTGTTTGGCTCGCAGGATAAATCTCCGGTGGGACATATGAGCTGTGGGCTGATGCATACCAAGACACACATGATAAATAGAAAAATGATCTCTGGCTAAAAATGAGATGTTATCGCTTAATGAATTCGTTAAACAGTCGCACCTTATTGATCTGCCTACCCATAATGTGGTAGATTTACTGTAAGGGCAATGTCTATTCGATAGGGGGTAGCATTTGTCTAAACAAAGAAGTTGCATTTCTTCGCCTACAGTTTATACTCTCAGGTATCCTTTAATGGTCCGTTATAAACAGTGTCCCTCTGATTTCTTGTCCCTATGTGCAATAAACTGGAAAATGGAAAATAGTAGGCCTACGCGGTTTAAAAGCAGTAGGCCTATGCAGTCGCATACATATGTATGTTATTTTTAGGTGGCCGCAGACGTAAGTATACATATGGTAAATAGGCCTGAAGATAACATGTTATTCAAGACTTTTACGCCCTGTTCCTATCCTCTAAATAATTCCTACAGTTAGTATTGTAAAGCAATGCATTCCATGTTAAAGCAATAATGACCCTAAGCAAATCTTAAGATTATATCCCATTTGCTGTGTCAGTGTTTCAATTGATATCTCAGACTTGATACTTTTCTTGGGTGCAATGAGGGTTAAACAGACGCATTAAAGTGCCTGTACTTGCAATCAGCAGATAGTCAGTCAGTCAGTCTCTCTCTCTCTCTCTCGCTCTCGCTCTCGCTCTCTCTCTCTCTCTCTCTCTCTCTCTCTCTCTCTCTCTCTCTCTCTCTCTCTCTCTCTCTCTCTCTCTCTCTCTCTCTCTCTCTCTCTCTCGTGGTTGGTTGGGCTTTAGTTCTCTGGTTTTCTTTTAGGGTTAGATTTTGAGTGTTAGGGTTTCCTATGTAGGATAGGTTTTAGGGTTTAAGGGTTTCCTGTTTGGTTTCAGGGTTTCCTTTGTGTTAAGTTTTAGAATCTGGTTTTTGGTTCTAGGGCTTGGTTTAGGGGTTAGGGTTTCCTATTTTGATTAGGCTTTAGGGTTAGGGTATTTGGTTCAATGGTTTAGGGTTAAGATTTCCTATTTGGGTAAGGTTCAGGGTTTGGTTTTTGGTCTAGGGTTAGGGGTTCCAATGGGTTGGGTTTTGGGGTTTAGTTTTCATTTCTAGGTTTTCCTATTTGGGCTAGGTTCAGGGTTTGGTTTTTGGTCTAGGGTTTGGTTTTAGGCTCAGCATTTTCTTATTTCGATTAGGTTTAAGGGTTTGCTTTATATGGTATGATATAAGGGTAGGGTTTCTGATGGTTTTTGAATTAGGTTTTAGGGTTAAGATTTCCTATTTGGATTAGGTACTTTATCTATGGGTTGGGTTTTAGGGTTTAGTTTTCAGTTCTAGTTTCAGGTTTGGGGGTTCTTATTGGTGGGGTTTTCCGGTTTGGTTAGGTTCTAGGGTTGGGGTTAGGGCAATGTCAAAAATGACCTGCCACATCATGTCTGGTCTCTCGATGGCCGCTGTATATCTGGACTGTAAGAGAAAGTGTAAAACGTTGTGAAAACAGGTAACCAGATGTCTTAAACAAGCCCCAGCCAAAGTGTTCCCACAATAGTAATGTGGCTTATCATCATTACACGGACCAGGTTCATTAAGGTTGTCTCGGTGGTGTAGAGGCCTGCAGAGGGCGTGATAGACCGTTGTTGTTTTTTTAATAAGAAGACAAATAATTAAGAGAATCAGGTGTTCGAGGTGACTTTAATGTAGAACTCTGTAAGACATACCTATTAACAACAACGACATATAACACATACAAACTACAGATAAGTTTGTGGAATTTCGACGAATATGCTGACGTTGAGGTCCGCTTCATCTGGTTCATCGGGGTAAATATGCTCGTGCCCGCCACATGCACACGATCGGGAACCAGAAAGCTTGGGAACCATTAGGCTTGTAACACCGCTACCCTGTGAAACTTTGATTAGTCGTAATTTTGAATCCTCTCGTAGTTTTTGGGCCTTGACAGTGTTAACGATATGCACTACCAGTTGAACTAGACAGAACTTGATTCATCAAATATAATATATTATTTTTTATCAAAGAATATAGTCCAAAAACGATGGGAGCCCATTTTCGCCAGTAAAAAATATAAGATGAAAATGTATCCTTGATAATAAAAAATATCCCCATGGTAAGTCATAATTATGAGATAAAAAAAATCGAAATTATTAGATGATAATGGTATGCACTACCAGTTGAGCTAAAGCCTATGAGAACACATGAAATATGTGGAAAACACAACTAGTCAGGGTGTGTAGTCTGTCAAAAAGTAACCCAAAAAAGTCTTGACACTGACTTTCACAGTGTTAAATCTATGCACCAGTTGCTTTAGAAGGGACCACTTTTTAAATATAAGGAAAACACAAATAGTTTTCGCTATATTTCCCTATTATACTTTTTTTTTTTTTATTGCTGCTTTTCGCTCCTTTTGATGCGTGGTCCCGGTGAGCTCAACTGGTACTGCAAGTAATCGAATAAAGTAATAATAAATAAATAAAAAAGGAATCAATACACTAAAAACCTTTTATTACGAGTGTTTGGTTACAAACATTATTTTGTAATGTAAAAGTTATCATTAGGTGAATGCTTTTCAGTGTCATTAAGAAAGCAGAAACCTAACCACTGACCATGGCAGCTTCGATGCAATGGCCTACCAGCTGAGCTAGACGGGAGACCGCTAGCCTGGGAACCAGACGAATCTCGCGAGCTCATGTTTCATTTGTTCTGCAGATAAGGTCTGGCTCCCGTCCCATACAAAAAGATTTCTGTCCGGTACGAGATAGACCGACCTATCACAACTTTTTTTGTAATACTTTCTTTGGATTACTTCATTAAATTACTTTTTTAATTACTTTTTTAATACTTTTTGGATTATGTTCTTTGATACATTTCTTTTATAAATTGACAATCAAATTCATATGACATCTTTTGCAAAATTTCAATAGGCTGCTAAGGAGGGTGTTCTTGGCATGAATTGAACCCAGGCTGGCAGCACTAATATGCTGCAGCATTCTCCACTGGACCACTGCGACACTGACGGTTCCATAGTCAGAGGTTGTAATTAGCAATACAATCACATGTCATTGTAGTTGGAACATCTGTCTGTAAGCATCTGCTTATGGCCCCTAAATGACGATGATGAATTGTTCTGTACCAACACACCCAGTGGACCGACCAACGGTATAACAAACATAAACACAGGACACAGGCGACAGTCAAGAACATCCTTTTATTCAATCAAGTGAAGGCATGGCTCTTTCAAACTGTTCTTTTTTATTATTATGGAAAAGAATCGGTAATTAACACATGCATTTCACCGCGGGCTCTCAACCCTGTGGACTGAGTGCACGGGGGGCACCCTGTGGGTTGGGGGGGGGGGGGAGCACTTGGTTAGGCTTCCAGGATCCAGCGTTGACCAGTGGGTGGGGGTGGGGGTGGGGGGCTCATTCTACATCACTAACACCACCTGCCGCTACAAAACGTGTTTAAAAACAAACATACCCAAAGGAATAAAAGCAAAACCACGTCGGACCAGACAGGGCAAAGCTGCTCTAACTTTACATGACCAGATGGACTTTCATCTGATAATCAATAATGATCGCGGTAGGGAGGGTCCCACACCCCTAGCCTGAACCAAGCGCGCACTTGCATATTACGCAGTAGCGCGAACGCGCGGCTCTGTGCCCCCTGTTCTGTCTCTGTATTATGGCTTGTTGTTGGCGAGACACTTATAATACTGCTGATGGCTTTATGTGCGTGAACAAAATAAATCGCAGTTGCATATTGACTGTTGCAGGAAGTAAGAATCAGATCTGTTGATCTTGCTGGTGCTTCGCCTGTCGGCTTTGAGAGCCAGATCACTTTGGTCAAAATATCAGAAATGTATGGGTGTTGATAAATAGCAATATTGTGACGCTATGTGTGTAAAAATGTAATGATTTCGGGAAATAGGAGGTTTCTGAGCTGCCCTGCTCTGGTCCAGTCCGTGAATAAGGTGCTGAGAGAATTCAGGGTCATTTTACCCCGTTCTTTTTTATTAATTTTTTATAGCTGGTCTCATTCAACCACTAAAAGGTGCATAGTCGAATGTCTGAAGGCAGCATCTAACCGCTGCCTGAGATACACAATGACAATAGATGAAAAGCAAATCCAAATTAAATTCCCAAAAATATAAATAGATAAGAATAAAGAAAATTACAAACATATCTGTCTGCCCTAACTTGACCCCCCCCCCCCCCCCCCCCCAGCCCAGGACCCTCACCCAATCACATGCAAGTGGCTAGGTATCCCACAACACTGATTGGTCATGGCTCGATGGCATGGAAACCTCTCATGTCCCCCCTGTGGCCCCCCGGGCCAGTCCAGACCAGAGCCCGGCGGTGCAACTTGTTCATAAGCTGTTGAACGGAGAAGCCGAACAGAGACGGGTATGGCAATACAATGTGAAGCGTACAGGACGAGAATAACATGTGAGCTAACTGCATTCTGCTCAGACAAAAAAAACAATAAACTGAACAAAAAAACTTTTTTTGCGTATTCTTAATCATGTGTTGTTCCCTCCACTCAGAGGAAGAGCGATGCGGAAAGAGAAGGCTACTCCAGTGTCTAAAGAGACAGAAGACGAGAGAAAGAGGAAGAGAAGTGAGATTTTTTTTGCGTTTTTTGTTGCTTTTCTTAATTATTCAACAATAAAAAGAACTAAATGACACCGATTTCCTTTAGCACTAGGTATACTTTAGTACTAGGTATACTGCTTTTAAAAGCTTGACAGAAACAGGATATAAAGGAGGGCATTTTTTTGTGTGTTTTTCTTTTTGTTGTTTTTTTGACATGGGCACTCAGGTTAACAAGATGGGAGTCATGTGAACAAAAGGCACTTTTTAGGGACAACCTTTACAATGCTCTGAGTCTATGAAGCTACGTCACCAAACACACACTAGAATCATTTACAGCTGGGAGGGGTGGAGAGGGGCAGCTCACTACGCTGCGTTACATCTGGATTGGGCCGTGTCAGACAACGGCCGCGGCCATTGTCTGAAGGAGACTTTAGTTTAGCTTGTATCTCCAGAGTCACGGACCTCCAAGGAATAAAGGTTGGAGAAAAATGCCTTTTGTCACGATCTTCTCACACAATGAACCCCTCCCCCACGGTACATACAAAAAAAAAACAAGAAGGGTAATAGCGTTTCCTATGATATGACCAAGTCATCTGGTTTATTACTCATGTATAATAGAGCTTGACTGTTAAGCTCTCAAGCCTGTAGAAAGCACCTGGTTTTCCATAGTGATAATATATTTTATGATTTTGCTAAACTGTTCCTTCAACCCTCCCACATTCTAACAAACAAAATATCACAAATGAGAAACGTTTCAAACGAAGCAAAAAAAATAAAAAATTTACGAGAAGAAAAAAATAAACACAATGGAAAATTCGAAACATTTTCCCCCCAAAATACGTATGCAAAGACGAGGGATATTTTCTCTCTGCTCTCGTGTTTAGAGTCCCAGAGCGTGTGGACTTTACAAAACTCATTAAAAACCGACGGGGGACCCCTGTGGTTCTCCACACCCTCCACCCGACACTCTCCTCTACCAAGCATTGCACATGGCTCAATCAACATACATCATTTAACTTCAACAACAAAACGTTCCCATCGGAAAAACTAACAATTTCATATCTCAACTACGTCATCACGTGTTATCTACGGCTCTACGGTATTTGCCAGGGACTCTAGCGGTTGCTTGGCAACGCGGGGGGAGGGGGGGGGGGGAGGAGGAGGGATTGCTACGACAACCAGGGTCGTGTCCTTTAACGATTTTCTTTTTCCTACGAGTGCAACACACGCCACGCTTCAAAAAATAACTAGACTGCCACGGAGCTTATCTTGCAAATAAAAACATGTATATATTTATAAATATATATGTGTCTTCTATATAAAGATGCTTGCAGGTATGTAGAGCTAAGCTCTTCTATAGCTTATACGTGAGAAAGAAAAATAACCTGAAATAATGTCAGACAAGTTGCATAATGGAGATATTGAGGCACTTCCAGCGTTCGGAAATCGAATCACCTCCTCTGGGCCCCAGCAGGGGGCGCTGATAGGGGGTGGGGGGGGCAGACATGCACTTACTCCCTGACAGCGTGGAACCTTGGCCAGGCAGTCCAGTTATTTTGTGAGGTTGGTTGGGTGGGGGGAGGGGGGGGGGTGGGTTTGGGAGACCTAATTGGATTTGATAGCTCGTTAATTAAAGTGAATACGTGTGGCGTAATGGATTAAGATGAAGAAGCATAACGACCTCATCAAGATTGTCTACACTTCCCTTTGAATTTTCATCTGGCGCGTTCCTTTTTTTCTTTAGCTTTTTCTTTTTACTTGGTTACTATAACACGTAACCAGAATGCTGACTGGGACATTTTATACAATTAAATATGCATGCGTGTGCATGGGCTCGTGTGTGTGTGTGTGTGTGTGTGTGTGTTTGTGTGTTACTCGCTTGATTGTAATGGACGAAGACCGGGGTGAGACCGAGCCAGTCTGAGTGAGACGTGTCTCGCTTGGCGTCGTCGCTTTTAGTGCATTTTGTCTTCTTCTTCTTCTCTTTCATGCTGATAGACACAGTAGACACAGTTCCTCATTCATTTAGGAGGACAGGAAGTAAGGATGTGGGAGGTGGGGGGCTGGCCGTGTGATGGTCACTAAAGCAACTAACGTCCTTTAATGTCCGACTGCCCCCCCCCGGCCCTCTAGACCAGCAGGCCGGGTTCCCTGGAAGCGTGACCAGGCCATGCATAGGGAGACCGTGGCCATGACCCGGAAGGTTATGTTTGTTGACCCTCACGGGGTTGACATCTTGTTACAGATTCAAGATGTCAGCCCCGTATCGCGGGGTTTCATTGCCTCACTACACCCCAGCCGCCATTTTGTTTATGTGTCTACTTCTTTTAAGTCTGTGCTCTAGGCCTAGGGTTCCTGTTGGACCGTGATGGATCTAAGTGAGTCTACATCAGTCTAGATAGATGTAGTCCAACTGGTTATCAGGCCTGGAAGTCTAGAGGTCTAGGAAGTCAAGACTAGTCCAGGGACAATAAGCTCCATGGTACCACTGCTCTGGGACCAGAGATGGACCAGGAGGGTAACGTAGCTTAGTAAGGGGAGAAGCTTGTCTCCCTCAGTTTGACTCCCGTCTCCAGCAGCAGTAGGTCCATGGCTCTGACTCCTAGAATCTAGACGGCGCTACGCACACGGCCAGCCCATAATATTAACACTTCAGGCTCAACAGTAGTTTCAAAATAACTTGGCAATTTAGTCGGAGCTTGGGTGGGTTTTATGTTCCTATAAGGTAAGGGGGGATCTTTTAAAGAAAGGGGGACGTTCAGAGTTTCACCCTGGAAGGGTTGGAGTCGCGCTCTTGGACGACTTTTCTGTCCGTCTTCGTACGTTTGTGTGGAACAGCAGCGTTGCCACGATGCCTGCTGCCTTTCTGCCATAAGGTGCTTTCATTCAAATACAAAACAATTACAAAATAGTACAAATTCAAGGGAACAAATTCAAACAAGAAGTACGACAACAGAATAACAAAACCTACTCTTCTAATGTTTTTTTTTTCTTTTGTCTACATTATAAAATCGGGGTGGGAGGTGGGGGGGGGTCGGAAGGAGAGGAGACCACCCGACGTGCGACTACCGCCATCGGTCTCGTTGTGTGTGTGTGTGTGTGTGTGTGTGTGTGTGTGTCTGATTCCGGGTAATGATATTTGATCTTTAAGAGTTTTCAGAGATTTAACATTTATATGCCAGGGCCTAAAATGGAACTTTGTCTAGGAGTTGTGTGTGTGTGTATGTGTGTGTGTGTGCGCCGTGTGGGTGGTATTACACGGTGGATGCAGGATGTCCTGGTGATAACCGAGGGATCTCTGGGGCGTAGGAGGAGCCACACGGAACAGAGCTGGCGGGTTTAGAACCAAGCCGAACCGATAAGACGGGAGGACGCTCCTCCCGTCTGGTTTTAGAAACCTCGTCCCATGGGCTCCGTTGCCGTGGTTTCCAGGTGAATAGTGCACATCGTCAGAGTAAGAGTGAGTTGGTTCAACGTGTAGTGCAATCCTCAGATGTGATTTGGTTGTCCGTGGTTAGTAAGAGTCCGAGTCCAGAGAGAGGAACTTGTTAATTTGGGGGCGATGGAGAGACCGCCGTAGCAATGGACTGTAGCTTTATGATTCTCTTCTTTTGCAAACAAGATGCCAGATCTTTTGTGATTGGTTTAAGATGTTTGGGTGATTTTGTTGGGGGGGTATTTTCAGGGCTTGGGGACGTGGATTGGATCCCCCTTCAAATGTCTTCCTGGTTGTTTCTGGCTGGTTTTAATTGGTTTGGCTGGTTGGAACTGGTCTGGGTCTGTGTTCTCCAGCCCAGCGATCCGTCGTTATTTATAGAAGAGGCAGAAGGGGGGCAGGTGGGCTCTGGGTGGGGTGGGGGTGGGGGGGGGGGAGGGACTGCAGGACATGCCTGCAGCTGACACTCCTCCACCTCTGGTCCAGCTGCCTTCTCCGTCAGGCCGGGGGGGGGGGGGGGGGGGGGGGGGGGGGGTGGCGTGTCTTTGTTGTTGCTTTCACTTTCACTTTCAGCTCACAGAGTGGGTGCTGTCTACTGGCTGTGATGTCACTGTGATGTCACTGTGATGTTGTTGTAGTCATCATTATTATTGTAGTTGTTGTTTTTGGAGGAAAATGATCTGCTGTTTCTTGCTGATTTTCTCGTCTTATTCGGGATTGTAGAGAAATAAATGTAGTGGGTGGTTGGAAGGTGTTGTCAGAGGAACCAAGACTGCAAGAGAGAACAGAAAGGAGGATTACTCTACCGAGTGCGCTCTAAAATATGCACACAAAGAAGATCAATTATCAACCAGAGCTGTTTTCATCTCTTCTTCAGGAAGGCTCTGCCCAGGAAGCCAACCTCAACAGTTGTGTATCGGCTGATGGCGAGGATAGAGAGAAATGGAAATTCACATTTCCTCTGCTTCCTTCCTTAACCAGCAAGCTGCTAACCATAAACACTGTGAACTAGCACCTAGCATGATGACCTCCACTAAACTCAACTCCTGTCCTGTCTGTGCTGTGGCTTCATGCTGCTAATAGCTACAGGAAGCTAACGGCTAATACGGGAGGAGGAGAGGAGGAGGTGGGAGAGGAGGAGGTGGGAGAGGAGGAGGAGAAGGAGAAGGAGAAGGAGGAGGAGGAGGAGGAGGAGGAGGAGGAGGAGGAGGAGGAGGAGGAGGAGGAGAAGGAGGAGGAGAAGGAGGAGGAGGAGGAGGAGGAGTAGTGGGCACCTCTGTTGTGTTTGACTCTTATAGTCTGCATGAATATCCCCCCTTCCCCCTTCCCCCTTCCTGCCCTCTACCCTTGGGCACCGACCCAGCCTTCTCTGTCACTCGGTCTCTCTCTCTTGGTCTCTCTCGCTCTCTCTCACTCGTTGGCACTGTGTGGCCACTGTCTATTCTTCCTCCTTCCCCTCCCCCCTGAGCAACCCCCCCTTTTCATATTCAACCTCCACGGGCTATGACATTATGTCTGGTTGCCGGGGGGAACGAGACAGTGCGACGTGACTTCTGTGTGGCCCTGGCACTCACTCAACCCACCCCCCCCCCCCCCCCCCCCCCACCCCTCTTTCTGGTTGGTCTCCCACTTCATGTCCTCTGCCAGACGCAGTTCTCCCTCTCACCACTAGAGAGCACACAGTGCCCAAGACATACACGTGTGGGGTATTGGAAGGTACTGAACTACCGAAGGGGGAGGGAGAGAGAGAGAGAGAGAGAGAGAGAGAGAGAGAGAGAGAGAGAGAGAGAGAGAGAGAGAGAGAGAGAGAGAGAGAGAGTACCTGGGTCTGTTGGGGGATGTTCAGAAAGTTGTTGTCCCGTGATCCGATGCCGACAAACCTGTTGGCAGCTGAGGTGCCTGACGTGGAGTATGCTGAGAGAGGTAGGGATACATGGAGAGAGAGAGAGCGGTAGAGACAGGTAGGGATACATGGAGAGAGAGAGAGCGGTAGAGACAGGTAGGGATACATGGAGAGAGAGAGCAGTAGAGAGAGGTAGGGATACATGGAGAGAGAGAGCGGTAGAGAGAGGTAGGGATACATGGAGAGAGAGAGCGGTAGAGAGAGGTAGGGATACATGGAGAGAGAGAGCGGTAGAGAGAGGTAGGGATACATGGAGAGAGAGACATGGTCAGCCACTGGGTCAAGGATCAGAGTTCATGTACAGAACATCAACATGTGGTCGGCTAACTAACTTAGGAAAACAAACTGCAATGGGAGCGTTCGTTATACTTCCCTACTTTTATTTCCATGGTTTGGTTTTGCAAAGCTCTCAGCTCAACCTATATCCTCTCATTACGGTCAGACAGTGCTGGCTTGCTTCGTCAGCTCAGAGGTCCCTGAGGGGTGGGGTTTGATCTCGCTGATTAACTGGCATTTGATGGAGCGCACCCGGGACCTTTCAAACCCATCAAAGTCTGGGACACATTTAGGTTGGCAGTTTGAGTTCCCTACGTTCCCCTGAGCTACTGAGTTCTGAGGAGTTCCTGAAAAAAACACATTAGTGTGTCCGTGGAGGGGGCGTGCGTTTGTGTGGCTGTGTGTGTGTATGTTTGTTTAGTGTCTGTGTGTTTTTTTGTCTGTGTGGGTGATAGTGTGTGTATGCATGTTTGTGTGGGTGTATTTAGGTCTGTATGTGCTTCATTGTGTGTCTGTGTGCTTGTGTGATTGTGTGTGCCTGTATTTGCATGTCTGTTTGTGCGTGCATTTTGTGTGGTTTTCTATTGTTTGTGTGTATATTTTGGTTTGTTTGTTGAAGTGTGTGTATGTTTGTGTTTTGTCTATCTTCTTGTGTGTCTGTGTTTGGGTGTCTGTATATGTGTGTTTGTGTGTCTGTTTGTGTGTGTTCGTTTAGTGTCTGTGTTTGTGTGAATTAGTGTGTCTCTGTCTGGGTACAAAGCAAACGGACAGAGAGACACAACCGAAGATATTTTGAGTGTTTAAGTTAACTAGTGGACACATACTATTACATCTGTGTGTTTAGGAATGTTTAACACATAGAAGACAAGAGACTGGAGATTTGGGGAGACCAACACTAAACAACATAAAACAAGCGCTCCGTCCAACACCCAGAATATCACTACGTTCAAACACACAAATAAAACAACTTCCTGACTCCAAACTGTGCTCTTCCACCTCCTAAATACAAACACACAAACCACCACCACTAATACACCCTACCCCAACCACAACCTACCACCTTTACAACCCCCACCAACACAACCACCTCCACCATCACCACCACCACTCCGCCACCACCTCACTACTACCACCACCTCCACCATCAACACCACCACCTCTATCAACACAACCACCACCATCTCACCAATACCGCCACCTCACCACTACGCTACCCATGCTAATAAACTGATCAAAAAGCTATTTATCAACCGACAATCAAAAATCAGTGACTGGAAACATTGGGTGCACATCAAAGTACTAGTCAGCTTTTATCTCGGATCAGAATGAAGTCCTTAAAACATGTCTTCATAAACTGTCCTACATTTGTGTCCCTTTGGAAGAAGAATGCTCTGGATAGTGGATCAATGGAAATCGGGCAGGGAGTGTATTGAAGTTCAGGACAGTGCGGTAGTACCGCAACCTGGATGTAGCAA
The DNA here is from genome assembly GCA_026745465.1 of Lota lota. Lineage (NCBI taxonomy): Eukaryota > Metazoa > Chordata > Actinopteri > Gadiformes > Lotidae > Lota > Lota lota. The sequence goes on along the minus strand of JACYXH010000568.1, from coordinate 1,901,177 downwards.
CCCCAGTACATCAACTGCAAGGTGAGCTGGTATTCCAACGGGCCAAGTCTAGAACCCTGAGGAACACCTCATATAACTTAATTCGGAGAAGCTTCTTGGAAGGATAACATAAAGCCTATAACAGACTGGGCTCCACAGGGCCCTGATCGCTGAGGTCCTGTTTATGCTGAACTCAGGTTCACATGTCCCGGGGTCTATCTGTACCAGCACTGCAGGGTGGACTGGTATCCCACCGGACCGATAGAGCCCTGAGGAAGAAGCTTCTTGAAGGTTCAATAAAAATGCCAAGATGTCCGAGGTCCCGCTCGGCCTCCGAAGAATACGATGGCGGCAAGATATCCCCATGACAGGAAGTGACAAGGAGGAACATGGTGAGCAGGGAGAAGGGCTACTCTCTGACCGGGGGGGGACGGTGGGGGGCAGGTGATGGACCTGAGTGTTTATTTTAAGGGGGGTTCTGGCTGCGGTCTCTGAGGGGGGGTCACTTACACGGAGATGTGGGTGAGCTGAGTCCGCCGTCGGGGGGCGTGCTGCTGGGTTTAGAGTCGGGCAGGGGGAGGGGCACGGGGCGGGCCACCGGGGGCGGAGGAGGAAGCAGGAAGGAGCCCGGCATTTTGCTCTGGCCGCTCCCGTTAGGCTGCAGACGACACACAGGTCATGGGTCAGGAGGCGGCCCCAGACGTGGGATGAGAGAGGATGACCCGGGGACAAAAACAAAACCAAATCCATGAGGGAGGGGCGAGCGGCGATGGAGGAGGAGGGGTGGAGGAAGAGGAGAGTGGGGTAACTGGAAAATAAACAACGTAGGAGGATATGGATATGCGTCATCCGTGGAGATGTCAAAAAACAACCAATAACAACAACATGGTGGGGAGGTGGGCCTGGGGCCGGGCGGGCCCACTGACGGAGGTCTCCAGGAGGGTGAAAGAAGGTGGGTTGGGAGGGGGTGAGCGAACATCTGGTCGGGGTTGTCCGCAACATGGCCATGACAAATAAAAACCATGGGGGATACTTCTTCTACACAAGCACAACACCAACGATACCGCCACCAAACTCCAAACCAAAGTCATGAGCACTCTCCACGCAAAACACACACACTATGACACGACACAAAACAGGTTTAATGAGCTGTGATTGGTTGACTTTCGTGCTATGGTCATATAAGTTCTGAGGAGGTGGGCGGAGCAAAAACAACAAAAATGACAACAACAAGAAAAGACGACAACAACAACAATAGATAACAACAAACAACAACAGACCTGGACATGTGCTACAACAGTAGCAGCAGTTGACAACGTTAGCCAGCTAGCTAGCTAGCATACATTTTTAATGATGTGTTCATAGTTACAGTGGTTATGATAAAAAAGTAATTGTTTGGGATCATTAATGTTCAGATATTTTCCATTTAACAAAAATAACGATCAAATCAATCATTTGAATGTGTTTTTTAAACATGCTACATGCTGTTGTGATGGCCCAAAGTGTTGCTTATTCAGGCTTTGCTGAATTATATGTGGTATTAAATCCTTAGCCTTAGTCATTTTAGTGTCATACGTAAGCTAATATAATGCCATATAAAGTAAATAAGCAATGAAGCTAGAAATATTTTATATATTTTATACTTTTTCTTTTTGACAACACTGCTCTATATAGTTGACCCTTGCCTTTTGGTAAGGATATCATTGCTTATAATGACCCTGTGTTAAACACTTTAACTTTGACAAGAGATCAGAAGTTTTAATTTAAAGCGGCTCTAGGTACGATACGAGCACTGTAAAGAGAGAGAATAGAAGACAACAAGATTTTGAAAATATACAACGCAAAACAAATGTCCACTCTTTTGCTACATTTTTCCACCACTGATAAGTGTTGCATTTCACACACCTGTGACTGACAGGCAAGATGGATTCCCTAAACCAATCAGGGAAGAGATGCCCTGATTGGTCAGAAATTAGTCAGGGTCTAAAATCACTATAGTCTCATACTATTGACTGTAGGGGCAGTCAACCACAGCAGATATTCTCACCGTCGATTTCACTCACTAAAAGCTGACAGGACGCTATGGTGTTTCTAACAGATTTACACTCTCATAAGATGTTAAATCGTACCTACAGCTCCTTTAATATAATGCAATCTATAACAGAACATTGTGACCTGTGGTCCTCCCAGTGTTTCACAGACCATCTGAATCGTGGATATGACATCCCGGGGTCCTACCTGTCCCGTGGGCTGTCCTGACCCATCGGCGCAGACAAACTGAACAAACTCCTTGAGGGGGTCCTGTCCAGGGTGGTGGTGGTAGCGGATGGTGGGGTGGGTGAAGTAGGGGCTAGACTGTTGGATGATGGACGGAGACGGGAAGTGGAGCGCAGAGGCGGAGGCTCGGGGACTTCCTGTTAGACAGGAAACAACAACCACACAAACAAACATGGAGGACACAGAGGGAGAGGTGTGTTAGAGAGGAGGAGAGGGATGGGGAGAGGGAGGGATGGGGAGAGGGAGGGAGGGGGAGAGGGAGGAGGAGAGGGATGGGGAGAGGGAGGGATGGGGTGAGGGAGGGGGAGAAAGGGAGGGGAGCGAGGGAGGGAGGGGGCGAGTCGAGGAAAGAGTGGGAAAAGCGAAGGACAAAAGAGAGTGAGAGAAATGTGAATCAAGAAGAGCAGAACAGTTGTACGGGCGAGAAGATATTCTGAGCACCACCCAGAGACCAGCAGCAGAGTAAGACCACCTCCCAACCAGGCTCAAGAGAGACATAGACTCACACACAGCAAGCACACCACTATGAGATGATGTTTATCTTATGAAACTGGAGATATTACACACACACACACACACGCACACACACCAATACACACTCACATATACTCGTATCCCAAGCAAGAGGAGAGGAGAGAGGAGGAGAGAGGAGAGAGGGGTGAGGAGATGAGAGGAGCCTAATTCAGACCGTACCGTAGTATTTAAATCACTCTCTACCACCATCATCTGATGTGTGACAATATCTGGAGATTCATGTGTGTGTTTGTGCGTGTGTGTGTATACGTGAGTGTGACTGTGTGTGTGTGTGTGTGTGTATGTATATATGTGTGTGTGACTGTGTGCGTGTGTGTATATGTGTGTGTATGTATGTATACATGTGCCTGTGTGTGTGTGTATGTATGTATATATGTGTGTGTGACTGTGTGTGTGTGTATGTATATATGTGTGTGTGACTGTGTGTGTGTGTATATGTGTGTGTATGTATGTATACATGTGCCTGTGTGTGTGTGTGTGTGTGTGTGTGTGTGTGTGTATATGTATAAATGTAACTGTCTGTTTGTGTGGGTGTGTGTGTGTGTGTGTGTGTGTGTGTGTGTGTGTGTGTGTGTGTGTGTGTGTGTGTAACAGACAGGTGTGGGTATTTGAATTGAAGTTAAGCCATAAGTAAATTTAACATGTTGGTCTTCTGTCCTTTAACAAGAGAGAGAGAGACTGTGTGTTTGTATCTCTCTCCCAATGCGGAGGAGCCTTAGCTATGAAGAGCACCTCCTGGTCCCCCCCCCATGCCCCTCCCAGCTGCTCCTGTTGTCATGCCAACACTTGTCAGTGCTCTACATCCTTCACTGTGTGTGTGTGTGTGTGTGTGTGGGAGACAGTATATATAGGCTTGCCAACTCCAGTACCCCCCCCCCCCCACGCTTCAACAGACCCCCCACTAATCCCATTACAGACTGGGAGAAGGCCAAACCCTCCTGTGTGTGTGTGTGTGTGTGTGTGTGTGTGTGTGTGCATGTGTGTGTGTGTAAGTGTGTGTGTTTGTGACAGATAGTATGTGTGCGTATGTGTGTGTGTTTGTGTGTGTGTGTGTGTGTGTGTGTGTGTGGTGCATGGGACTTCTGATTGTGACTGGGACCCATGGTTATTCTAGACCACCAGGGGAACATCTCAGGCCTCTGTGCCCAGCATGACACCTCATCACTGGGCCACAAGGCCCGCGTGCATCAGCCTCTCCATGAAGCAGAACCACTCTGATCAGCATCTCTTGGAAAATCACCGGAGCCGACCGCACAACGACGGCCTGGTTGTGAAGAACAGAACAACCAACAAACAAAACCTTCTCCTACGCTTCAGAATGAAGCCAGTGTTGATTGGTTAGATACTGCACTCCCAGAATTTCCCATCAGCTGTGTCCCTTCAACAGGAACTCGTGAGCAGGAGGAAGAAACTGATTCAGACAGAGTTCCAGAACACCCAGAACACCCAGAACAGCCAGAACAGCCAGAACAGCCAGAACAGCGTGAACAGCCAGAACAGCCAGAACACCCAGAACACCCAGAACAGCCTGAACACCCAGAACGGCCTGAACAGCCCAACCACCACCATGTTTCCCCCGCATCCCAGAGACCCAGCACAGAGGGGGAGGGAGGGCGGTGATACATGTGGAAGCCTTCACCGGGGTGGGGTGTAGGGGGTGGGGGGGAGCAGGTGGAGCCGTAGTGTTCTGGGGATTGGGTCTGAAATGGGTGGTGGAGGTGTAGAGGGTAGGGGTGGGGGGGACGGGGTGTTGTACCTGGGTTATCAGTAGGGTGGAGGGTTTTACCAGGTTGTCGGGGGGCTTTGGGAAGGTGGAGCTGGGGGTTGTAAAAGGGTGTAGCTTGTTGGTTGAGATATTGGAAGGGAGAGGGTGGGGTTGGCAGTGTTCTAAGGGTTTATGTGTTGGGCTTTGGGAGGGTGGGCTTTGGGAGGGTGGGGTTGGGGCCCCAGTAGGCCTCACCTGGTCGAGAGTGGAGGGTGGGGGGGAGCTCCAGTAGGCCTCACCTGGTCGGGAGGGGAGGGTGGGGGGGAGCTCCAGTAGGCCTCACCTGGTCAGGAGGGGAGGGTGGGGGGGAGCTCCAGTAGGCCTCACCTGGTCGGGCGGGTAGGGTGGGGGGGGGGGGGGGGGAACTCCAGTAGGCCTCACCTGGTCGCATGCCCGGCAGCAGGGGCAGCGGGTGGTGGGAGAACGCCATGCGGGGGAGCCTGGCCTGGCCGCTGAAATCGTATTTCCCCGACTTCTTATGAGAGCCAGGCGACGAGAGGCCTGGCGGACACAGGGTCGACACAGAGAGGAGAACGCAGAACACACCAGGTTTAATGAGGAGGACGTTTCCCCTTAGCAGGCAGACGAAGATGGAACAGAATCTACTACTGAATCTATTTACTGATTATCACTGATCAAACACAGGGTTTTGCTTAGTTTGGCAGATTGGTTCATATATTGATTGCTTGATTGATTTATTGATTGGTTCTTTTATTTATTTGATCTTGGATTGGTCATAGAGATGGACCGGCCCATTTCACAGTCTGCCCTGGTGGTACAGCCTGTAAACAGCTGATGGACGGTTCCATGTTTATCATCTGGGGGGAGGTTAAGGTTGCTGGCTGGGGGAGGGCCATGTTTTGAAGCAGCAGTGGGAGGTAAGGGCAACCGGTGAGGTTGGGGTGAGGCACTGTGTGAGGGGGAGATGGGCGGGGGAGATGGGCACAGTGCCAGTACTGCTGGACCCCTCCCCCCATCAGAAGTAGCAGCAGCAGTATCCTTCACGCCGCCATTACAACTCTCTAGCCCTCAACACGGCTGTATCCACGTCCGCCATGAGTCGGAGTAACCTGTTAACTCCAAGGAAACGAATGCTCCTGCAGATCCCAGGAGCAGCACCATGTTCTCAGAGTCCGCGTTTTGAAACAGACCGGTGAGGGGGACCGGCATGCCAGGGCTCTATTTAGAGCTGAGGAGATCTGAGACGACCTCGCCACAGACAGCTGCCTGTGTGTTTACGAAGGTGTAGAGGAGGCAGGGCTGAGGCGGGGGGGGGGGGGGGGGAGGGAGAGTTTAGGCATGAGGTGAGGCTGGTGAGGCAAGGGTTAGGCAGGATGAGGCAGGGGGTTGGGCAGGAAGGGAGGCAGGAAGTGAGACGGGGGGTGAGGCTGGGGGTGAGGCAGGAGGTGAGGCGGGGATGAGGTGAGGGTGAGGCAGGAAGTGAGGCAGGGAGTGAGGCAGGGGTTAGGTGGGGGGTGAGGCTGGGGGTAAGGCAGGAAGTGAGGCAGGGGGTGAGGCAAGGGATAAGGCAGGGGGTGAGGATGGGGTGAGACAGGGGAAAGTTGGGGGTGAGGCTGGGGATAAGGCAGGGGGTGAGGATGGGGTGAGGCAGGGGTGAGGCTGGGGCGAGGGTGAGTTTGTAGAACACATCAGGGGGGCTGGCGTGACCCTCATGTGAAGCCTTTTGTTACTCGCTCTTTTTAATGGGGGAGGATTTATGTACAGAAATACTGGACCACGCATGGGGAGATGTCCACATGAGGCCACACACACACACACACACACAAACTTGAACACTATACATGAACACACAAGTCACATGCACACGTATGTACATACTGTACATAAACACCCACGCAGAAGTGCCCAGATGACTATGCACACATACATCAACATACATAAACAAAAATGCACGCGCATGCACACACATACACACACACACACACACTAAAGCCTCCCCCTGGGCTATAAATGTCAGGCTACATGAGCTCAGCTCAGCGTTGGTAAAAACAGACATGCTAAGTACAGAGCGGGCGTCACCAGTGGACCAGAAACACGACAGATCTCAGAGTCTCCTGTGAGACAGCTCCCCCACACACAGCCCCAGGGCTTTTATTTTGATATACGGTCACCCAAAGGCACAGTTTAACTACTGTGGCTGCTCCATCGCTGCTGCTGTAAACCGCCACTAGGCACCACCGCCGGTCGAAGAGAGAGTATGAAGAGAGAGAGAAGTATATATACAGAGAGAAGGAACAGAAAGAGAGGAGTGGAGAGAGAAGTATATATACAGAGAGAATGAACAGAGAGAGTGGAGTGGAGAGAGAAGTATATATACAGAGAGAAGGAACAGAGAGAGAGGAGTGGAGAGAGAAGTATATATACAGAGAGAAGGAACAGAGAGAGAGTACGAAGAGAGAGAGAAGTATATATACAGAGAGAAGGAACAGAGAGTGGAGTGGAGAGAGAAGTATATATACAGAGAGAAGGAACAGAGAGAGAGGAGTGGAGAGAGAAGTATATATACAGAGAGAAGGAACAGAGAAAGAGGAGTGGAGAGTGAAGTATATATACAGAGAGAAGGAACAGAGAGAGAGAGTACGAAGAGAGAGAGAAGTATATATACAGAGAGAAGGAACAGAGAGAGAGGAGTGGAGAGTGAAGTATATATACAGAGAGAAGGAACAGAGAGTGGAGTGGAGAGAGAAGTATATATACAGAGAGAAGGAACAGAGAGAGAGGAGTGGAGAGTGAAGTATATATACAGAGAGAAGGAATAGAGAGAGAGGAGTAGAGAGAGGGAATAGAGAGAGAGAAGGAATAGAGAGAGAGAACGAGTACAGAGAAAGAAGGAATATAGAGAAAGAATGAGTAGCGAGAGAAGGCATAGAGAGAGAGGTATACATACAGAGAGAAGGAATAGAGAGAGAGAATGAATAGAGAGAGAGGGAATAGAGAGAGTAAAGGAATAGAGAGAAAGGAAATAGAGTAAAGGAATAGAGAAAGGGAATAGAGAAAAGGAATAGAGAATGAATAAAGAGAGAGGGAATAGAGCGAGAGAAGGAATAGCGAGAGCAAATAGAGAGAAAAAAGGAATAGAGAGAGAAGGAATAGAGAGAGAGAATGAATAGAGAGAAAGAGGATGAGGAGGAACGACAGGAAGAAGGGTGGGCATGCTGGGGGCAGTAAGAGAGGGTCAACGGTGTTCCTCAGAGTTGACGTGTTTTCCTCCCAACGTTTTGTTTCCACATCCAGCTGTAGAACTCAACAACTAGCTGAGAAAATACGGCATATAAAACAACCAAACGGCGTTTCCTCACACATATAAACCCAACGGGCTCAAATAAAGAGCATCATAAAGGCGATGAGGCTGCTTCAGCTTGGCCCGGAGATATGTGGAAATAGATTTTACAAGTGCAGCATATGAACTTAAAAACTGGCCAGCTTTCTAAAAATGTATTTAAAAAGCTGTTTTTCTCTCCCATAATGCCCTGGGGCTTTATTGACGAAAGGGGGCAGGGGGCATGCGTAGGCAACTGTAAGTCTAGAGGTAGGATTCATAGGACCAGTAAGTCTAGAGGTAGGATACATAGGACCAGTAAGTCTAGAGGTAGGATTCATAGGACCAGTAAGTCTAGAGGTAGGATTCACAGGACCAGTAAGTCTAGAGGTAGGATTCACAGGACCAGTAAGTCTAGAGGTAGGATTCACAGGACCAGTAAGTCTAGAGGTAGGATTCACAGGACCAGTAAGTCTAGAGGTAGGATTCATAGGACCAGTAAGTCTAGAGGTAGGATTCACAGGACCAGTAAGTCTAGAGGTAGGATTCACAGGACCAGTAAGTCTAGAGGTAGGATTCATAGGACCAGTAAGTATAGAGGTAGGATTCATAGGACCAGTAAGTCTAGAGGTAGGATTCACAGGACCAGTAAGTCTAGAGGTAGGATTCACAGGACCAGTAAGTCTAGAGGTAGGATTCACAGGACCAGTAAGTCTAGAGGTAGGATTCATAGGACCAGTAAGTCTAGAGGTAGGATTCACAGGACCAGTAAGTCTAGAGGTAGGATTCACAGGACCAGTAAGTCTAGAGGTAGGATTCATAGGACCAGTAAGTATAGAGGTAGGATTCATAGGACCAGTAAGTCTAGAGGTAGGATTCATAGGACCAGTAAGTCTAGCGGTGAGGGGAGGAGAGGGGATGTAAGGGTAGGTGAAGGGATGTGGGGAGTACCCCAGGGTCTCCAACAGCCCCTCATCACCTGGTCCCTTCTCCTCACACTCTGATTGTTAGCCGTAGCCACAAGCTCTAGGAGCTCCTAGCACACGCAACCGCATCCCTCAGAGACCATCTGGTCGGCTTTGAATGGAACCAAATGTATTGTACATAAGCAGGCCTTCATTATACACACACACACACAAACACACACACGCGCACCACACGTTTAGTCTCGCTGGTGTCCCCCCGTGGGTTGTACCGTACTGACATATCCGGTCACACACTGGATGAGGACACAGAACTCTTAGCCATTAGAAAGCAACAAGTCAGGAGCATGTCTTCTGTCTGAACAGAAATACCCTACTCATAATAAGGTACCAGGTTGTGTGTGTGTGTGTGTGTGTGTGTGTGTGTGTGTGTGTGTGTGTGTGTGTGTGTGTGTGTGACTTCATGATGTAAACGCCTGCAGACATTTCGAATTGACATTAAAATGTAAAGCTGTAGACTTTAAACTGACGAATCTGTGGCCCCACAGGAAACAGTTTGCGGCTGGGCAGGAAATCCATTAAAGTTCCTTCCTCAAGTCAATATGAGGATTATAATGAATGGAGACTAGAGGAGGTCAGGGAGAAAATGTTTTGATCAAAAGTGAAGCAAGGATGAAATCTTTCAGAGAGCACACACAAATAACGTGTTGGATTCAACCAGCGAAGCATATAGTGGAAATACAGCAACACAACAATAGAAGACACACAACCAAACCCGACACACTACGACCCCACACACAACCACAACCCAACCCCCAACAGCTACGCAACCCAACATAACCTTAAACCCAACACGCATCTACACAACCCAACACACATCTACACAGCCCAACTCACAGCTACACATCCCTACACACCATGACCCAACGCAACACACAGCTACACAACCCAACACACATCTACATAACCCAACACGCAGTTACACAACCCAACACACAGCTATACAACCAAACACATCTACACACTGCTACACAAAACACCCAAGCAACACAACAACCCACAACCTAGGAGAGAGGTGAAAAGAAGGGAGGAGAAAGGAGGGGAGGAGAGAGGGAGGGAGGAGAGAGTGAGAGAGTAGAGAGGGATGGAGGAGAGAGGAGAAGGGAGAGTGGGAGGGAGGAGAGAGGAGAGGGGAGAGGGGGAGGAAGGAGAGAGGAGAGGAGGAGACAGCAGTAACAGCAGACAGTAGACAGTTTGTTGCTCTAACCGTGGTATGAGAACTGCACTCCTTCGCTCTCATGTTTAATCTTCCTCTCCTGGACCGTAGCCAGGTGGTGCTGCACTGCAACACAGAAAGAGAGAGGGAAAGGGATGGGGGAGGGGGAGAGAGGGAGGGGGAGAGAGAGAGAGAGAGGTAGAGACAGAGAGAGAGAGAGAGACATATCGGAAATTATTTTATTAAATTATAAAATAAATCGTCTGGGGGTCAGGTTGGGGTTCAGAGTGATGGTCAGACTGGGGGTCATCTGAGGACCGTCTGGGGGTCAGGTTGGGGTCGTCTGGGGATCAGTACCTGTGTCCACGTCATTGGGCCAGCCGCTGGACTGGGAGCTGCTCCCGGCAGCGGGCGAGCGACTGGAGTAGAAGACGTCGTCCACCGGGCTATCCATCTCACTGTCATCCACCGACTTGCGCTTGTTAGAGCTGGGCGAGAGACACAGACACACAGAGCGAGAGAGAGAGAGAGAGAGAGAGAGAGAGAGAGAGAGAGAGAGAGAGAGAGAGAGAGAGAGAGAGAGAGAGAGAGAGAGAGAGAGAGAGAGAGAGAGAGAGAGAGAGAGAGAGAGAGAGAGAGAGAGACAGACAGACAGACAGACAGACACACAGAGAGGGAGAGAGAGAGAGAAAAAGAGAGAGAGACAGAGATAGAGACAGAGAGGGAACGAGGGAGAGAAAGAGGGGAAGATTATTTGTGTTTGTGTGAAAATACGTAAACAGTGTCTTTTTTCTTGTGAAATGAGGCGTTCAGGGCGGCCCAGATCAGTCAGAAGAGTCCCAATGTCCGTAATGATGTGCATGTGTGTGCGTGTGTGTGCGTGTGTGTGTACCTCCGTGGAAGACTTGCATAAAGCTCCATCTCAGCCCTGCAGTGCGAGAGAGACAGGACGAGAGATAGAGACAGACGGGACAAGAGGGAGAGAGGGGAAGAGAGACATAGAGACAGACAGGACAAGAGGGAGAGAGGGGAAGAGCGACATAGAGACAGACAGGACAAGAGGGAGAGAGGGGACGAGAGACATAGAGACATACATGGCAAAAGAGGGAGAGGACGAGAGACATAGCGACAGACAGAGAAATAGGCAGAGAGAGAGAAAGCAGAAGGATGAAGGGATTAGTGGAGGAAGAGAAGAAACAGAAGATCATAGTGTGGAAACACCAGAGTACTACAGTTACGGTAGTACTAGGAGAAGTATTAGTAATAGTACACATAAAACGGTACTTTCTGCATTAGTAGGGGTGGAGGTGTGTCTGTGTGTATCCCTGGTGCGTGTGAACTTGATATAGGTGTGTGTATGTATGTGTACCAGTGTGTGTTTACTTAGTATAGGTATGTGTGTGTGTGTGTGTGTGTGTGCGTGAGTGTGCCTAGTGTATGTACCTGCTGGAGGTGTGTGTGTGTGTGTGTGTGTGTTAGTGTGTACCTGGTGGGGGTGTGAGTGTGTGAGTGTACCTGGTGGAGGGTGTGGAGGTGAGGGAGCGTCTCCCCAGGGCCACCTGGTTGATGTTATAGTAGCCGGGCGTGTCCAGGTCGGCCAATGAGAAATTAGGACCCGACGCCGTGGCAACCGGAGCTGAGGACACACACACACGCACACACATATTAATATCATAATATCATAATACACCTTATGTATTAGTGTGTGAGATTGAATCTGTGTGTGTGTATTATCGCATGTATGTGCATTAGTGTGTCTGTGTGAGTGCGTCTGAATGTGTCTGTGTGTATGTTTGTGTGTGTTTATTTGTAAGTGTGTGTGTATGTATGTATTAGTGTGTGTGTGCATGTATTAGTGTGTGTGTGTGTGTTTGTGTGTGTGTGTGTGTGTGTGTGTGTGTGTGTGTGTGTGTGTGTGTGTGTGTGTGTGTGTGTGTGTGTTACTAACTCTGTGAGACACGGACCAGCTCAGCAACGTTCCAGACCCCCGAGGTGACGAAGCAGTCCTGGAAGCTCAGGTGACCTGGGGAGAGAGAGGTAGACCGAGAGAGAGAGAGAGAGAGAGAGAGAGAGAGAGAGAGAGAGAGAGAGAGAGAGAGAGAGAGAGAGAGAGAGAGGTAGAGCGAGAGAGAGAGAGAGAGAGAGAGAGAGAGAGAGAGAGAGAGAGAGAGAGAGGTAGAGCGAGAGAGGTAGAGCGAGAGAGAGAGAGAGAGGTAGAGCGAGAGAGGTAGAGCGAGAGAGAGAGAGAGGTAGAGCGAGAGAGGTAGAGCGAGAGAGGTAGAGCGAGAGAGAGCGAGGTAGAGCGAGAGAGAGCGAGGTAGAGCGAGAGAGAGCGAGAGAGAGAGAGCGGTAGCCTCCATTACCTTCTGAGCCTTATTCACACACCCAGACATTCACTCATTCACCAAACAAATTGTGTGTAGAGTTTATCTGAATGATGTCATGAGTTCATGTAATGGGGGTGTTTCATTTCTAATGACGTCATGCTGAATTACGTATCAAAGTATGAACTGCAGGGCAGCGACACACACACACACACAAATGCACACACCTCTGTTGATGTCGGTGTGTTGATCTCTATGTCATTCTTGTTATCTAAAGAGTTTGTGTGTTTGTTTACAGGACCACAGACTTTGTTTGAGCATCCTGGTGCGTGTGTGTGTGTGAGAGAGACTGTGTGTTTAGGTATTCCAGTAAAAATTTGTAATTGTGTAAACATTGTGATGCATAGTTACAGTCTGTGTGTGTGTGTTGATTTGTGTGTTGATTTGTGTGTGTGTGTGTGTGTGTGAGGAAGAGAGGGAAGACAAGAAACAGATTCCTTCTCTCCTCTTCTCCTTCCTTGATTCCCCCTTTCTCTTTATTCTCTCCTCTCCCTCCCATCCTCTATTATTCTCCTCACTCCACATCTATTTACTCCTCTGTTCTCCTCTCATCTCCTCCCCTCTGCACTCCTCTCCATCTCCTCCCCTCTTCTTCTTCCGCTCCCCCCCTCTCCTTCTCCTTCTCTCATCTCCTCCCCTCTCCTTTTCCTCCCCTCCCCTTCTCCTGTGTGAGTGTGTGTGTTGATGTGTGTGTGTGTGTGTGTGTGTGTGTGAGTGTGAGTGTGAGTGTGAGTGTGAGTGTGAGTGTGAGTGTGTGTGTGTGTGTGTGTGTGTGTGTGTGTGTGTGTTACCGTTGGGTGGAGGTTTGATGTCTGTGTCTCCTTGCTGGTTTGAATTGTCGGACTGTCCTGATTGTTCTGCAAAGGGAGAAAGACAGAGACAGGGAGGGGGAGAGAGGGGTAGGAGAGATAGAGAGTGAGGGGAGCAAGACATTGAGATGGTTAGACAGAAGTATTGACTTGAGGACAATTGCTGACTGATTAGTTAGTGACGCTTAGTTTCATTCCTCAATATCCTTTCTCTTCTCAGGCTTCAGACGTTCTCAGACTATTTACTATTTAGTTACAATTATTTCAGGCCCAGAAACACACAGGGGCCCGGAAACAAAGAGGGGCCTGTTAACACACAGGGGCCCGGCGACACACAGGGGCCTGGCGACACACATGGGCCCGGAAACACAAAGGGGCCTGTAAACACAAAAGGGCCTGTAAACACACACAGGGGCCCGGAAACACACGGCCACACTTGCCGTGATGAGAGATGAGGATGAGGAGACCCTAAACTAATTCATGTCACGTCTCACTCACAAGCTAACTTAGTCACCCACACACTGACTCACTCACACACAAACTGACTCACTCACAAACAAACAAACACTCACTCTCACACCCACTCACACACCAAGTCATTCACTCACTAACTCACACCTGGATAATATACAGATATTTACATATTTATCCTATTCTAGAAATGTATGGAGGTTATCGGGTCACTTCGATATCTGAGCATCTGCAGAAGAACTGTAATCTAGTCTGATCTCAGGAGCGTGCACGTGAGTGTCCAGACGTGCGTGAGCATGCCCCCTCACAGGGTGTGGTTTAAGAGCTTCATCAGTTTGTCAACAAACATCCCGACCTATATAAACTTATTTAAATCTTTAAATGTGCTTAAGATGTCCCGATCATCCTAATCCTTCCAGATGTTCCTTATCCCCTCTAGTGGACTCCTCCTCACTCCTCCTCCCCCCCACCCCCCCGGTGATTTACAGAGAATTCAGATACATGTCATTAAGGAGCAGGTAGGGGTTAGACAGTACAGAGGCAGGTCAGTACTCTTAGGGGTAATCTTGCTCTAGTATGCCTACAGGTAGACTGAGGACAATGGGGATCAAACCCAAACCCTTTAGGCCTAACCACTAGACTACGCCCCTATACTCTCATGTGCACGTGAGTCACTCTGATCACGTGACCTCTCCCAATGTACAGCGTGTGAGTGGGCGTGAGTGACACTATCAACACATTCAGCTGTCATGCTAGTGCACGGAGATGACACGTGCACAATCAGTGCACGTTGGTGTACAGTTGGAGGATGTGAGTGAGTCCTGTGTGATGTGTGTGTGTTTGTGTGTTAACTGCAATGTGTGTGTGTGTGTGTGTGGGGGGGGGGGGGGGGTGTCTATGTGTGTTTGTGTGTGGGAGAGACGTGCTGGTTAGCTTGGCAAGTGCACAACCCACTGTCATGTGGCAGCATGTGCACACGTCATGAAGGTGTTTCTGTGTGTCTAAGTGTGGGTGGGTGCATGTATGTGTGTGTGTGTGGCCATGGTGTGTGTGTCTTAGTATGTGTGTGTGTGTGCGCCTAAGTGTGTATGTGTGTCTAAGTGTGGGTGGGTGTATGTATGTGTGTGTGTGTGTGTGTGTGTGTGTGTGTGTGTGTGTGTGTGTGTGTGTTTAAGTGTGTGTCTGTGTGGGAATGCATGCTTTATCATTCCCAGAGTAGCAGGTTGCAAGCTGACCATGAAGCCTTAGCGGGGGAATCTGATCAGAATGTGTTTCTGTCTGTTTGAATACACATACACAGTATAGGAAGACTAATCAACGTAACACACGTATAGCATTCATATACATCTACATGAAGACATTTCTATTTGGTCTGTCGCCATCCTCTCTCCTGCGCATGTGGAGCACCTGCTCCACGCCACATGAACACGCTCACGAGCAGTGCACGTGAGCGTGTGCACGTGGCGTGGAGCAGGTGCACCGCGCGGCCCGGCGCCCATCTGCCCCCCCTTCTGGGCACCTCCTGCTGCATCGCCGTGCCAACCACACAGACCGGGGAGGGGGGGGGGGGGGAACGGGCTTGCGGGCTGGCGGGATGCCCATATACTGTATACCCCTCACCCCCCCCTGCACTCCCCCTCCTCCCCCACTCTCCCTTTTATCTCCTATCTGTGCCCATGACGATGGGCTGTGATGCTGGGAGGGGGGAGACAGAGGGTGGGGGCTGAGGGTGAGGGGAGGCGGGGGGGGGCAGGTGGGGTCTGTATGATCTCCTCCTGTTCTCAGGGTGCTGGTCGAGGAACACCCAGTATGTTTGTGTTTTCTAGCCATCATTAAAAATATATATTATATATCATTATAACATTAAGAGTTATAATGAGCTACTTCCCAGCTGAACCACTGACCTTCACATACTAATATTATAATAATTATAATATAGACCCTTGTATTCTGTCTACTTTCTCTTTATTCGACTGGACAGCCTAAGCGTTAAGCTTGATGTGTGGGGTCAGGTGTAGGTACCACATTTCACCAGCAGGTGTCACTTTCGGGCAGCGAGGCGCTCAAAATCAACACATGGAGAAGCGATTAGCTCCGTGATGAGGACACGAGGGAGAGAGAGTGTTATAGGAAGAGAGGGAGAAGGAGGGGGTGGGGGAGTGAGGGAAAGAGAGCGAGAGAGAGTAAACAGAACACCTCATGTAATAAAAGTTCCTGAATCTCTTCAATATACACAATTTTGAATATATCTAAATGCTTGCCTAAGAGATGACGACATCGAACGAATAGAGTTTCGAGTTGTTTTTCGAGTTGTTGAAAAACACCGTGATCCCTTTAGTTCCACGAGGAGAATCACGAGAACAATCACATACAATTACAATATGAAACACACACACACACACACACACACACACACACACACACACACACACACACACATATATATGAATGTCTATAACGACCAATGATAGGTGTATAAACACGTCCATGAATACATGACGTATCAAACTAAAATATATTCCTCCTGGCCGCTTGTTTGTAGGGCTGCTGATCATTGTGTATAATGGAGAGAGAGAGAGAGAGAGAGAGAGAGAGAGAGAGAGAGAGAGAGAGAGAGAGAGAGAGAGAGAGAGAGAGAGAGAGAGAGAGGAAGGGGTCTGTGGGGGGTCTATGGCTGTGGGAACCATGTGTTGTGCCAAGAAAATAAATAAAGAAATTTGTTGGCAGAGAGAAGTAAAGAGGAGAGGAGAGGAGGGGAGAGGAGGAGAGGAGAGGAGAGGAGAGGAGGAGAGGAGAGGAGAGGAGGAGAGGAGAGGAGAGAAGGGGAGAAGAGAGGAGAGGATGGGAGAGGAGAGGAGGGGAGGGGAGGTGAGAATAGAAGGTAAGGGAAGGAGGGGGAGGAGAGGAGGGGAGGAGGATATCTCCGGCATCAGTGTGTGGTCTTTGTGGTGTACAACCTTGAGGCTGAACCTATTAAGAGTGTGTTGCGTATCACAGCGTTGATCTGCTTATCTTAAGAGATTAAAACGTTCCTTTCAACAGCACCTGCATGTTTAAGGTTAAACAAGGTGGATCTTTACATTTGAATAACTGAAAAACGCCTTGAGCAAAGTTACCAAACTAGTTTAAACAGCACCTTGTTCAGATGGTGTTCATCTGTGAACCAGCTTTCATTTAACTTTATATCCATCCATCATACTAGGAGAAGCTGTTTCACACTGTTGGCCTGGGGTTCATCCAGCTGCATTCAGAGGTGCTAAAAGTATTTATTTTTTGCAAACGATGCAAATAAACAGTCCTAAAATCTATCTGGGCGGCGACGATGTGTTTCATGGAGGCCGTTAAGTTTCACACAAACTCATAAAGCAGGCCAGTAAAAATAACATGAGCTCGGCATAAACGCTCATTAGTCTAATGAATTAGAGAGTGGTGTTACACCACAAACTTCCCTAGGGGGAGGACAATGGGGGACGCGCGGGAAATGTGCGAGTGTATAGGTGCGTCCCAAAATAGGCCGTCTCAATTCTGACTTATTCTGAACTATAGAGTTCCCCTCAAAAATTCCCAGAATGCGTCGGAAAACGCAGCTTGGGAAGAATGTCCTGTAATTTGTGCTAAAAATACCACAATGCAACGCTTTGTGTCCGATGAGGTCGTACACAAGCAGGGAGGACCGGACACATGACACGCTGTTTATTCTACATCACCAGCGCTCACACAACCAGCTGCTCCTCACACACTGGGTTAGACACCTGAACCAGATAGACAGACAGACAGAGGGATAGACAGACTGACAGAAAGACAGACAGACAGACAGAGAGAGAGATAGACAGACCGACAGAGACAGACAGACAGACAGACAGACAGACAGACAGAGAGACAGAGAGATGGACAGATAGAGAGATAGACAGCAGACAGACAGATAGCCATACATACAGACAGACAGACAGACAGACAGACAGACAGACAGAGAGAGAGAAAAAGACAGACAGCGAGACAGACAGCAGACAGACAGACAGACAGATAGCCAGCCAGCCAGCCAGACAGACGGCAGAAGGCAACGCTGGTGAAAAAAAGTCTGCCAATCGAGGGCAAGAGGCAGAATGCGACCTTTGACCTGCAGCTGTGTGTGAGCCGTGTCCTAGGACGAACCCAGCGAGGTCAGCTGTCTGCCCACGTGCACTCCACGTGCCCAAATAGGTCCTGTGTCAGTGTGGACGTCAGTGCTTCCTATTGGTGGCAGATCCGTATTATTCATTTAACATATTTTAAATGTGTATGAATGGATGTTGTGTAGTTCTGCTGTGACACTGATATTAATGTAGCAACTCTTCTATCATAGATGATCTCTTATCTTACGTGCATGGACTTACTCTAATGCTCATACAGGTTTGTTACTCCATATCTGTTGATCCACATGGTTAATACATTATGCATTCATTTTGTGGACCGTCTGTTTTGCTGACAAGTGAATTCCATTAGGTTACATTAGTCCTTTTCTGTGGTCCACACACATTCTGTGGGCTGTTTTACACACTTGTGTGTGGGTGGAGGGAACTTTGTGGTAGGATGAATGAGTTTTCAATCTTTGTGTACGTGTGTCGTGTTAGAATAGGTTGTATATCTATCACGTTTCTGTTTCTCTAGCAGGGCATTCTCTGTGTCCTGCCGTCTCCTCTACAACCTCCCCCAGAATCCAACTAGGGATGCTGGGATGAGTCCCAGGCTTTTGTCCAGGCCCTATGGGAACAGCTAGAGTTCATTGAATCAGTATATTATATAAAACAGTATATTACAGTAAGTATCAGTATATTTATACATTAGTGCGGTTTGTGCTGTGTTAGTAATCCACAGGCCCTATTAGATCAGCACATAACGCAGTAGAACACAACGTGTGTGTGTGTGTGTGTGTGTGTGTGTGTGTGTGTGTGTGTGTGTGTGTGTGTGTGTGTGTGCGTGCGGTTAATCTCCAAACTCATTTAGACGGACAACATAAGCTAGTGAAGTAAATTACCAGCCGTACACCTCCTCTGATGCACGGGATTAGCCAGGATGAACCAGACGACAGCTCTCTCTCTCGCTATCTCTCGCCCCCCTCTCTCTCTCGCTATCTCTCGCCCCCCTCTCTCTCTCGCTCTCTCTTTTTCCATCTGTCTCTCTCTCTCTCCCTCTCTATCTCTCGCCATCTGTCTGTCTCTCTCTCTCTCTCTCTCTCTCTCTCTCTCTCTCTCTCTCTCTCTCTCTCTCTCTCTCTCTCTCTCTCTCTCTCTCTCTCTCTCTCTCTCTCTCTCTCTCTCTCTCTCTCTCTCTCTCTCTCTCTCTCTCTCTCTCTCTCTCTATTAACTTATTAACCTCAGTTGAAAGCCTCTCGATCGTCCCGGTCAGCAGAGCGATTACATCTCTGCTCCAATCCATTTAGCGCTGGTCGCCGCGCGCGTAAAAACATAATCATCGCTAAGCTAACCGCTAAGCATCACTAAGCTAACCGCTAAGCTAACCATCCTGACCGTGGTCTCATAAGCTCCCCAGCCGGTCTGAATCCTCCCGCCTTTGCTCTGCTACTTATGCTATAGGTATGCTATAGGTATGCTAGTTATGGTTTAGGCATGCTAGTTACAACAGAGATGTGTAATAGTTAAGCTATTGCTGTGCTATAAATATGCTAGTTATGTTAGGGTTAAGCTATTGTTAATAATTAGCTATGATTATGATACTGTTGAGCTATGGTCGTGCTGTAGGTATGCATAGTTATGCCATATTATGCTAGTTATATTGTAGTTATGCTATAGTTGTGTATAGCTCTGATTGTATTCCTGAAATGTACACACATACGTAAACAAATACACTAGGGTGAACCCTAAACTCTCACGATCTACATATTCTAATTTGTTTTAATATTCAAAGTGTCGGACGAGAGCAGACTCAGAGGATGGAAACACCACCTCATCTTGCTCATCTCCCTCCACCCTGACTGTGCTTCTCCTTTCAGCACTGTCTTCTCAGGTCATCACCACATTTATCTCTGCTCACTCTGCCTCCTCTCACTCCTTCTGCTCTCACTCCCACTCCTTTCTCTCTCCTTTTGATCTCTCCATCTTCCACCCATCCACTTCCTTTTCTCCCTCTCACATGTCTCCGCTACTCACCCCCCTCTCTTTCTCCCCCCACCCCCCCTCTCTCTCTGTTTTTCATAAACTTCTACTGAGGCCCTCGGGAACCCCAGGGGCCTCGTGTGAATGGCAAGATATTTTTGAGCTGCTGCCAAACAGATTCATGCTCTCTCTCTCTCCTCTTCCACTCTCTCCATCTCTATCTTTCTTTCTATACTCTCTTTCCATCTCTCCATCCATCCATCTCTATTTATCTCTCTCTCTCTCTCTCTATATATATATATATATATATATATATACATATGTCTTTCACTAGAGACAATGTTAGAGTAAAGAAAACCTTCCATTAGAAACAGTTTGAGTAGAGCCGTGGAAACGTGCACACTGTGATGCACACGTTTGGAGTGTGTCAAACTAATGTTGCTTTCTGTGACTCGATTCAACATTCTGGGAATTAAACGTGTGTAGGACTGGGCTGTATTCCAGCAGAGTCTTTACAATATACTTGTGGTTTGCCGATTCTCTAGTCCGTGATGTTTTAAACATTGACTGTATTTTATTGAGGAAATGTGAGAACTAAATAGTGGAACCACATCTTAAGCGTCCTGACAACGAGACGCTTCAGGATCGGGAGGGAAGGTTTGGGGTGCAAAATGAAGGCATAATTAGAGAGTCATTTTAATGTCAAAATCGGAATAATGTCCCGAACCTCAGAACAATAACAACGAGGTCCTGGTCGGATGTTATGGGCTCCATGCCCGGGATGCCCGGGCGTAGCTACGCTCCAGAGCTGGAGAAACCTGAGCCTCCTCAACTCGCCCATGAATCACTCTGACTCCTCCTCATAGTCTCTCTCACACCTCCTCAAAGTCCCTCTCACTGCTCCTCAGTCCCTCTCACTCCTCATCACTCCTCCTCATGGTTCCTCTCACTCCTCCTCAAAGTCCCTCTCACTCCTCCTCATAGTCCCTCTCACTCCTCCTCAAAGTCACTCTAACTCCTCCTCATAGTCCACCTCACTCTTCCTCATAGTCCCTCTCACTCCTCCTCATAGTCCCTCTCACTACTCCTCAAAGTCCCTCTCACTCCTCCTCATAGTCCCTCTCACTCCTCCTCAAAGTCCCTCTAACTCCTCCTCATAGTCCACCTCACTCTTCCTCATAGTCCCTCTCACTCCTCCTCATAGTCCCTCTCACTCTTCCTCATAGTCCCTCTCACTCCTCCTCACTCCTCATAGTCTGATGATGTATGATGTATACACCAGCCCCAATACACAGAGCATCCTGCACAGCAAGGATGCACAGACACACGCACGGACACAAGCACGCACGCACGCACACACGCTGTATGTTAGAGACTGAAAGCTCCAGATAGAGTAGCATCCTCATGTCTGCGGCTCTTCAGTTTGGACCAGAACAACAGCTGGGGACCAGAGTCTGACCCACAGAACACCTCTACAGCACAAAGAGCTTAGGAAACAAAGGCAAACAATTGAAAATAAGTCCAGTGTTCCTGAGATGCAGAGCCTGGCCCGGCCTGATCACAGTAATCCTGGCCCATCTGGTATGGAATACAGGATCAAACAAACAGCAGAGCAGTCTGAAAATAAAACCTGACCGACATCTGAGCTGGACGGATCTCATCTTTGTCCGGTTTGGACCGCCAACTGAATGCTCTGGTATTCGCTCTGCAAATAGCAAGCTTTAAAGAGGAACCGCATGCTAAAACAAAACAGGGGAAACAGCACCCCCTCTGGCTAACAACAGTTAGCCAGAGGAATGGCTGCAATTTCCATTTCTGATTGGTTCAGATGTGTTCCAGATGCAAAAAAGTACATCACTTGAAACTGGTTCAAGCCAATCAGAATCTATTAACTAGTATGATTATTTCCCCAGAGGTGGCGTTGCACCACAGCCAGATTAATGTGGGAGCCATGATAATATTGGGAATAGCGTATTGTGGGGACTAGGGTATGTAGGGACTAGTATAATGTGGGGATTAGGGTTATGTAGGGACTAGTATAATGTGGAGACTAGGGTTCATTAAGGACTACTGTAATGTGGGGACTAGGGGTAATGTGGGGACTAGGGGTAATGTGGGGACTAGGGTAATGTGGGGACATGGTCATCTAGGGACTATGTAATGTGGGGACTAGGGTAATGTGGGGACTGGAGAATAATAGGACTAGGCTAATGTGGGGACTATGGGTAAAGAGGGGACTAGGGTAATAATGGGAATAGGGTTATGTGGGGACTATGGTAATGTGGGGACTAGGGTAATCTAGGAACTATGGTAATGTGGGGACTAGGGTTATGTTTGGACTAGGGTAATGTGGGGAATAGGGTTATGTTGGGACTAGGGTAATGTGGAGTATAGGGGTAAAGAGGGGACTAGGGTAATGCAAGGACTAGTGTAATGTAAAGAGGGGACTAGGGTAATATTGGGACTAGAGTAATGTGGGGACATGGCAATGTTGGGACTATGGTAATGTGGAGATTAGAGGTAAAGAGGGGAATAGGGTTATGTGGGGACTAGGGTAATGTTTGGACATGGTAATGTTGGGACTAGAGTAATGTGGGGACTAGGGGTAAAGAGGGGACTAGGGTAATGTTGGGACTATGGTAATGTGGGGACATGGTAAAGTGGAGACTAGGGTAATGTGGGGACTATGGTAATGTTGGGGTTATGGTCATGTAGGGACTAGGGTAATATGGGGACTAGGGGTTAAGAGGGAACTAAGGTAATGTGGGGACTAGGGAAATGTGGGGACTAGGGGCAATGTGGGGACTAGGATAATGTAGGGACTAGGGACGGGAGCAGAGAATCATGCTAGCTAGCAGGAAGGTGGCAGGGTGTTTATTTTACTGCGGCGTATCTGGCTAGCATTAGCTCACACCACAGCAGGCGCTGTGTAAACACATCCAAGCGGCATACTAACTGGGACCACGGATAATTAAGTTAAGTGTCTACACATGTTAAGATAAGATAAGGTCAAATAAGTTGAGATAAAATGGCATTCAATAAGATATGATAAGAGATCTGGGACATGCTGAGGATGAGATAAGTGTACACGCATGTCAGACTATGATGAGATAAGATGAGATACAACCGGGCATTGGCTGACCCGGTTTATGGGAGGTGGGGGAGTAGGGGGGAGGTGGGGGTGTAGGGGGGAGCAGGTTGAAGTGGGGGCGGGGGGGGGTGCAGCCATAACACGGGGGAATCAGATCACTTCAAGATGTCGCCATCTCAAATGAAAACATCTGCAAAGTTTGCTCAGCGCTGTGCTCAGACTGACCGAAATGACGGAAGATACCAACTCTACTCTGACGGGGGGGGGGGGGGAGTTGGGATGCAGGAGCGGAGCGAGAGAGTACAGAGTACAGAGTACAGAGTACAGGGAGAGAAAGTAGAGGGTTAAGCTAACGCTAATCAATGCCAGAGGCAATCCACCCGCAGAAAGATCAAACTGAAAAACAAAAGGTTACGCTAATGCTAGCAAGAGAGAGGGACGCACAAGTACACACATACATAGACACTCACACACACACACATTATAGGAATGGAGGTACAGGAAAGTCCGGAAATGACCTCAGAGAGAAAAAAAACAACAGAGAGAGAGAGCGAGAGCAAGAGCGAGAGCGAGAGCGAGAGCGAGAGAGAGAGAGAGAGAGAGAGAGAGAGGAAGGGGAAGGGGGGAATAGGAGAGAAAGATAGACATCCGAGGGGGGAGACGGGGAGAGAGAGTTTCATAAAAAAAGGCACAAGTGAGAGTGGAAATGTGGTCTTCATTTCATGAGTAGATTCCAAACTCTCTCTCTCTTCTCCCCTCCTCGTCTCTAAGCGAACCTCTCTCAGCCATACTTTACTCTGCAGCTGTGGAGGTCATAAAACCCTGCTGAAGCTCTGCATGGACAGTAAAACCAGATCGAAGATGGCGGTCGGCGCGGTATGGGTAAATGATTACACAAGGAGTAAACCGCAGAGAAATGCTCTGATTGGCTGAGCAGTGTGGGAATATCCCTCGCAACCCAGAACCGTCACAGACGTAAACCCACTCAGTGAGTGGAGACATCAACATGACCTGGACCAGAATGTTCTGCAGGCAAGACTCTTCCTGGGTTTAGTGGTCAAGGTGTCTCCCTGCTGTCTTCCTGTAGGCATCCTCGAGCAAGGTGACCCCTAACCCCTACCTGCTCCTCAATTACCTGTCTCTGTACTGTCTAACCCCTACCTGCTCCTTGATGACCTGTCTCTGTACTGTCTAACCCTTACCTGATCCTCAATGAACTGTCTCTGTACTGTTCAATCCCTACTTGCTCCCTAATGACCTGTCTCTGTACTGTCTAACCTCTACCTGCTTCTGATGATGTGTATCTTTACCGTCTAACCCTTACCTGCTCCTTAAGGACCTGTCTCTGTACTGTTTAACCCCTTCCTGCCCCCTAATGACCTGTCTCTGTACTGTCTAAACCCTACCCGCTCCCTTATGACCTGTCTGTACTGTCTAAACCCTACCTGCTCCCTTATGCCCTGTCTCTGTACTCTCTAACCCCTACCTTCTCCTTAATGACCTGTGTCTGTACTGTCTAACCCCTATCTGATACTTAATGACCTGTCTCTGTACTGTCTAACCCCTACTTGCTCCTTAATGACCTGTCTCTGTGCTGTCTAACACCTACCTACACCTTTATGACCTGTCTCTGTACTGTCTAACCCCTACCTGTTCCTTAATGAACTGGATCTGAATATGTCTCATTAAGTGTCTGATAAATTATACTTTACATAGTCTATATCTGTAGAGAATATACTCTATTACAACAGCACATAACACCTTAGTCTGGGGCCTCAATTACTGCGACCTGATTGGTTGGCAGGCCTGGCCCGATAGCGTCACAAACGCTCCTTTCTCTAATCTCTAATTGAGTTATCTCCTTCGTCATGCACATCTTCATCTCAGCTCATCTTGTCCTGGCGTGCACCATAAGCATAACAGAGTAGCCTCTCGCAGATCGCCCTGACGACATCCCATAACCCCCTTCAGCTCTACAACCTATTACATGTTGACTTTATCTCAGTGCGGAGAGACAAAGCCGGACTGTAGACTGGGACACACCACACCTGAGCCCACATGACCCCCGTGACCTAACACAAGCCATGGCCTTCCATGACCCCAGGGACCTTACAGATGACCCAGGTGACCTTACAGGCATCCCTGCACACCCTCACGTTTCATCTGGTGTCAGAGGACAGCTGCACCATACACACACACACACATTCACAAACACTCAAACTCTCTTCATTATTTCTGATTTATGACCGGGTTTTGTTGGACGACCCAGCGGAGGGACAAATCGGGCTTAGGTTGGCGTGGCAACCTGGGGTTCTCTCCCGAACCCCGCCCACTAGCAACCCTAACCCTACCTCACCAGCAGCTCAGCAGGAAGTCATACGCATTTCATATGAAAGATGAAAAAATTGCTTAAGTGAGACACACACACACATGCACACACATACACACTTGCAAAGATATGCCTGCTCATGCATGTATGCACATACACACACATATCAAACTGTTGCCTCAGCTGAACCCAGCTGTGTGTGTGTGTGTGTGTGTGTGTGTGTGTCTGTGTGTCTGTGTGTCTCTCTGTGTGTGTTTGTGTATGTGTATGTGTGATATATACAATTTAAAATAAAGAAGTACAGTGAAGTTTTACTGAGCCCATTAAACATTAAAATATATGACCAATAAAAGTAAAGGAATAGTTTCACCTTTCTGTGCATGTTCTCCATGGAGTAGCATGTATGTGTGTGTGTGTGTGTGTGTGTGTGTGTGTGTGTGTGTGTGTGTAGGTGTGCGTGTGTGTGTGAGAAATCCCAAGACCCAGAACAAATGAGATGGCAGTATATAATCTCCTATAAGGGGATATATAGTTGTTTGAAATATGTATTTCATATGAAGTGGTTCAGAATAAATAACCATTGGTGTGTTCACTGTCCCGCTTCTCATTGGCCCTCTGGGATCTCAGCTCACTTTTAAACCTTTTAAAAGTGCTCCGATGGGTCTCAGCTCAGAGGCCATGTTGGGCCCCAGCTCAGAGGCCCATAGGGCCCCAGCTCAGAGACTCCGTTGGGCACCAGCTCAGAGGTGCCTAGGACCCCAGCTCAGAGGCGCCATTGCCCCAGAAGACTCCAGGGTTATGTAAGGTTAAGTATCCCCCTCCTCTCCCCTCTACTACTGAAATTACAGCAAAAGAAACAGAGTGAAGGAAATAGTTGAGTTACAGAAAAGTGGAGAGGTGAGGCGAGGAGAGGAAAGGAGAGGAATGGAGAGAGAATGGAAGGAGGGAAGAGGAGAGGAAGGAGGAGGGAAGGAGAGAAGTGGAGGAGATTAGAGGAAAGGTGAGGAGAGGAGGAGGAGAAGAGAGGTGAGGAGAAGGGAGGAGAGGTGAGAGGAGAAGAGAAATGGGAGAAGAGTAAATGAGAGAAAAGGAGAAGGTAAGAGTAATTTCCTTTCCTATTTCTTTCTCCTTTTATTTCTACATTTCTTTCCACATCAATGTTGTCATAGTGTGATCCAGACCTCACAGCCCAAACCACTCTAACTACACACACACAAACAAAAAAGTCTTATTATTCATTCCCCGCAGTGTGTGCACATAGGTCATGGCGGTTCATTCCTCCCATGAAGGTACATTGGTGAATGTCTACATATGTGAACAGCTTGTTTGTATAAAGGCATGCTTGGTTGTGTGTCGTTACACGTGAAGAACAAACATTACACATCCACGCTAAACACAAGAAACACACACCCGCGTATTAGTGGCTTTGTGGGGACGTGTACTTGTGAGGACTTGAGGCCTCAGCAGTAAGTCAGTGAAACAAGGCCATTTGACTCCGTAATGAAATCAGGCTGCATTAGCAGCTGCACCAGGGAAGCCAAGGATTATACCTAGATTAACAAGTATGGCTGGCGGACATGTTGGGGAGAGGAGGAGAACGGGAGGGGGGGGGCGGGGGAGGAGTGAGGACGGGGGGGGGGGGGGGGAGAGGAGGGTGGGAGGGAGTAGAGGAGGAAGATTACGGAGTAGAGAGGGATGAGGAGGCGAGAGAGATGAGATAGTGAGGAGAGAAGCAGGAGAGCGAGAGGATAGGGGGAGAGAGGGA
This sequence comes from Lota lota, assembly GCA_026745465.1. Lineage (NCBI taxonomy): Eukaryota > Metazoa > Chordata > Actinopteri > Gadiformes > Lotidae > Lota > Lota lota. The sequence goes on along the minus strand of JACYXH010000568.1, from coordinate 1,874,262 downwards.
AGAAGAGGAGAGGGAGAAGAGGCGAAGGAGAGGAGGGAGGACAGAAGGAGGAGAGCAAAAAGATAGGAGGAGAGAGGGAGAAGGAGGAGAGGGAGTCAAGAAGGAAGGAGAGGAGGGAGGACAGAGATAGGAGGAGAGAGGGAGTGATGGAACGAGGGATAAATCTCACCAGACACCTCACCTCTCGGTGTCTTGTGCTGCTGGCTGCCGGCCAATCAGAGGCCAGCGTGACACACAGTGGGGGGGGGGGGGGGGGGGGGGGGGGGGGGGGGTGGGGGCATACGTGTGTGTGTGTGCTCGTGTATCTGCATGTCTGCGTGTGTGTGTGTGTGTGTGTTTTGGAATGGTGTAGGGCAAACATACGGTACTGTAGAAAATGCTCAATCAGGGCAATCCTACATCAATTATGTTTCAATTATATTTGACTTCTACCTAAGTATGTTTTGTGCGTGTCATTTTTAAGTACTATATTACCATATAGAAAATATTTCTTTATGAATCAATCTTTGTTAAAATTCCTCCACTGGGTTTTGTCCTCCACTGAGCGCTCTCCCCTCACTCTCCTTCCCGCTCTTTTCTAACATGTGATTTCACTTATCCAACGGAGAAGATCACCCTAAGTATAGCCATCTCTCCTTCCTCCTTCTCCCTCTCCTTGGCTCCTCTCCTCCTCCCCGTCCTCACCGTTTAGCCCTGATGAGAACAATCTTTCTGTATATTTTCGCTTCGGTATCAAATTCTGTCGCCCAAACGAAACACGCAAGGGAAACATATATGTGGGCTGCTGTCTCCGCCTGCACAAGAACGCTATGAAGACAGAGGAAGAGAGAGAGGAGAGAGAGAGGAGAGAGAGCGAGAGAAAGGAGAGGGAGATAGCTAGATACAGAGGAGAAAGAGGGAGCTAAAAAGGAGAGATATAGCTAGATAGAGAGGAGAGCGATAGCTAGAGAGAGAGGAAAGAGATAGTAGCTAGAGAGAGGGGAGAGAGATAGCTAGAGAGAGATGATAGAGAGATAGCTAGAGATAGATGACAGAGAGATAGCTATAGAGAGAGAGAGAGGAGAGAGCGATATCTAGAGAGAGGGGAAAGAGATAGCTAGAGAGGAGAAAAAGATAGCTAGAGAGAGTGAAGAGAGAGATACTTAGAGAGAGAGAGAGAGAGATAGCTAGAGAGAGAGGAGAAAGAGGTAGCAAGAGAGAGAGAGAGGAGAGAGACCGCTAAAGAGAGAATCTGAGAGAAAAGGGCAAAAAGAAGCAAAATAAATGCACCATGGCTTGATTTCATTAATTGTGCAAACAGTGAGACTTTCTCACTGTTTACATTAAATCTATTTCATTAGCCTATTTATTTATACTATTACCACCTGCTGTGGGCCATGAGGTGAACAGCTAGCGGCTAACAGGATAGCTTGATAGCCCATTTCAGAACGTTGGAGACTATGTTGGGGTGATATACACTGGAATAAAAGCCCATTGAATGCATCAAAGTGTATGCTGGGCCGGCTGTACAACCCATAGTACGTAGGGTCCCTGGGACTAGCTACATGGCTGGCTGACTAGCTAGGGGCAACTAATGGTTGGGAACCAGTGGCAAGGACCATCTTATGTTCCTACTACAGGTCCTACTGGTTTGGGGGACATAAGAGTAGAGACGGCTAAATGTAGCAGATCACTAGTCCCTACTGGGACAAAATCCCACTTTGGCTTCCTATTGGTCCCTGAGGTTTCCAATGCAGAAAGGTTTTGCCAATGGCTGCAGAGATAGTGGGGGGGTTCTTCATTGTCCACAACGAGACCAGAGCGTGACATCTGCACGAGCCATTACATCCCCGGGGTCAAAGACCAGGAGATCACAGCCTCTTAGAACGATGAGCAGTTGGACGACATTCAAACGAGCGATGTTAAACCGATAAAAACGACTTAATGATCGGAAAAGGGTTAGGGGATTTGTGCGTTACAAAAGACGGCTGTATTCCGTCCGCCATGGACGTGGTGTATATTTTTTAGACGTGCAATCAAGCAGAGTGAGGACTCTCAGATGGGATGGGTTTTATGGGCGAAGCGCTTCGTCCTCTGGGGAGAGAAGGCTCACGGCTGTTTCCAATGGAGATTTAAATCATTTCCTTGATTCTTTTCTTTTTTCACCTGTCTTCGAAGAACCCCTGAGTTTCATCATCAGAAGCCTGCAGGGATTCACTCGCTGGGATCTGTTCTCAAGACGGCGCCGCAACCGGTTCTGCCGTGTTCTCACACTTTCCCATAGAACCGTATAATCTGTATTCGCTACGACCTCGGCACAACGCAGGTGCCGAGTAATAAACATTATTAATACCATCCAGTCATCAGCATCTTACATTGAATTCAGATACATGTCATGAAGGTACAGGTGAGGGGCCGTCTTGGTCAAGGATGGCGCGGACATTGGGGATTGAACCCATGACCATTGGACTGGCCCCTGTGTTGGGACCCAGGGCCCCCGTTGAGAAGGAGAAAGAGAGAGAGAGAGAGAGAGAGAGAGAGAGAGAGAGAGAGAGAGAGAGAGAGAGACAGAGAGAGAGAGAGAGAGAGACCGTATGGGGAAAAACTTAGAGAAGGAAATACCTCACCCAGAGTGACCCCGCTGGGAAGAGCAACTGGAAATGAAAAGAATAAAAGAAGCTTGGACATTGAGAGCACAAGAGAGGGCGAGAGGAAGGGGAGAGAAGAGAAGAGAGGGAGGAAAGAGAGAGGAACGAAATGCCTTCTGCAGAAACTTCTGGCTCCTGAATACTCCTTTAATTGGTGTGATCGGAGACGTTAAATCCCTTTCCACTTAATCTAACTTCAGCTCCATCATCCTCCTCCACAATCTCCAACGTCTCCACATCCATCTCCTCCACCTCCTCCTCCCCATCCATCTCCTACATCCACCTCCCCCTCCTCCTCCACGTTCATCTACTACACCTCCCCGTCCTCCTTCTCCTCCTCCACCTACTTCTCTTCCTCTTCCTCCCACTCCTTCTGCCCCACCTCCTTCTCCACCTCTTCCATTTCTCCCTCCCTCTTGTTTTCTTCCCCACCTCCGTTCACCTTTTCCTCATCCCTGTTTTCTCTCTCTCTTTCCAACCCGTTTCCTTCATTTACACCCCCGCGTGGGAGATAAACCACAGAGGGAGAGCGAGCTGGGAGGCCGAACAAGCTTTAGTCCTTGAGAGAGAGAGAGAGAGAGAGAGAGAGAGAGAGAGAGAGAGAGAGAGAGAGAGAGAGAGAGAGAGAGAGAGAGAGAGAGAGAGAGAGAGAGAGAGAGAGAGAGAGAGAGAGAGGGATGGAGAGAGAGATTGAGAGAAAACAAAAGAGAGAGAGAGAGAGAGAGAGAGAGAGAGAGAGAGAGAGAGAGAAAGAGAAACTGTAATTACTCCAATCAGAATGCTGCTATGAAGCCAACGGGATGAGGAGCCGATCAACAATCAGGTGTTCTGCTGATGTTTGTACATGGTCCTCCCCTGTAGAACCAGAAGAGAAGCTTTCGGACCGTTCTGAACTGTGGGTCACAGCAGGTGCAAGTGGGTCGTGGGATGACCAGAACAAACACTTTTATTAAACATTTTGTAAAATATATAAGCCTCAGAGCATGAGGATGATTGCGCTGGAGACCTGTGGATTTATGGATCAACAAATAATAATCAGCTTGCTTAGCCTGGTGTAGCGTGATCAGCTAGCTCAGCCTAGCAATGCGCGAACAGCTAGCTCAACCTAGCATGGCACGATCAGCAAGCTCAGCATAATGTAGCGTGATCATGAGCTACTACAGGAAATGATGAAGTAGCTTATCTTCTGAGCTAGCTAATCTCTACTGTGTGTGTGTGTGCCAAATTATTATTTTTTGGAATGTAATATTATGGGATAGCACAGCACGGATCCTGAACAAATCAGAATCAACGACATCATTTTCTAATCTCGCTCAGCAATCACAACCTCTGCCTCTCTCTCTCTGCCTCTCTCTCTCTCTCTCTCTCTTTCTCTCAGGCTGTTGCATGTGTGTGTGCGCATGCATTTGGGTGTGCATTTGGGTGTGTGTTCCAGTGCATATGTGTGTGTGTGTGTGTGTGTGTGTGTTTGATTGTGTGATGTGTGATATGTGTGATATGTGTGTGTGTGTGTGTGTGTGTATGTGATGTGAGTGTGTTTATGTGATGTGAGTGTGTTTATGTGTACGTGTTCAGGAGGATTAACTTGTTTGTGTTGTGTGGGTGTTAACCGTCGAATCAGCGTGATCCAGGCGCTCGCTGGAACCGCGGTAACTAGCGTTAAGTCCCCCCCCCCCCAGCTAAGCCACTGATCATCATATCAGAGGGGGAGACACAGGGGGAGAAAAGAGAGAGAGAAACCTTTTACTAATATTGTAATTTTACTTCTTTAGAATCTCCCTCGTAGTTTACGTCTCACTTTTTATATTTTAAAAGGCAGACAAAGTGGTGATTTTTATTTTTTATGCTTAAAAAGTATGGCTCTATAGAAACGAAAAGAAATTAAATGAGACATAGATAGATAGATAGATAGATAGATAGATAGATAGATAGATAGATAGATAGATAGATAGATAGATAGATAGATAGATAGATAGATAGATAGATAGATAGATAGATAGATAGAGTGATAGATAGGAATGAGCTAAGCCAACTTCTGAACTATTTCTCTGAGAGGAAAGAGGGGGAAGCGTTGGACACAGCATGAGGAAACACCAGGAAACCATTAAGTAAACCGTCAAACTCAAAGACAAAAATTCATAATCCTTCAACGGTGCAACAGGAGGGTTTTTTCATTGTCCAAAAGCATTTTTGAATCCAAACTTTATTGCCTTGAAGAGAGTCTGATGTTGACTCTGGCCAATGGCCAGAGAACCACAGCCAACTTCCCCTCATCTACAGTTCTGCTCAAACTACTATTTGTATTATTAATTTTATTAATTTATCATTACGCCTCAACTGCCTCTGTGCTCCCTGCCCCCCCCTGAATGGCGGAGGCATGCTTTTAATTTGGAGAAGCTTATATCTCCATGCTTTCAATTTGAAAGAGCTTATGGTCTTAATGTGCCGTTGTTATTATCCAAGAGAGTATGATGATGGCCAAATGGATGTTTTTATTCTCCCTTCTGATACTAATCTAATACATTAGTATTTATATTAGATTAGTGTCTCTATACCGTCTAACCCCTACCTGCTCCTTAATGACCTGTGTCTGTAATGTCTAACCCCTACCTGTTCCTTAATGACCTGTGTCTGTAATGTCTAACCCCTCCCTGCTTCTTAGTAACTTGTCTCTGTACTATCTAACCTCTATCTGCTCCTTATGAACCTGTCTCTGTATTCACTGTAAATCACTTTGGGTAAAATAATCTCTAATAATTACAAAGCCATAGTAAGGAGAGAGAGCCATAGAGCCAGAGCTACAGAGAGAGAGCGAGGAGAGAGACATAGAGCCAGAGCCAGGAGAGAGAGAAAGCAATGAGAGAGGGACATAGAGTCACAGCCAGGAGAGAGAGAGAAAGCGAGGTGAGAGACGTAGACCCAGAGCCAGAGTCAGAAAGAGAGAGTGACAGCATGGAGAGAGACATAGAGCCAGAGCCATAGAGAGAGAGAGAGAGAGCGCGAGGGGAGAGACATAGAGCCACAGCCAGAGCCAGAGAGAGAGAGAGAGAGAGCGAGGAGAGAGAGACATAAAGCCAGAGCCAGAGAGAGAGAAGGCCCCAGCAGCAGTGAGCTGCCCAGCTCTGCCAGGATAAACACATGCCTTCATGGCTCACACATTTCCTGGTGCCTCCCCCTCCCAGCAGGCCACACAGGGAGCGCGCACGTGGGCGTGCACCTACACACACACGTACAGCACATATATAAATATATTGAGTATGAGACCATGGTATATAGTACATGTGTGTTGTTATTCGTGTTTCAAACAGCATGCTCTAGCTGACCACTGGTGCTTAATACACGTGCACACACACACACACACACACACACACACACACACACACACACACACACACACACACACACACACACACACACACACACATAGTCTGTCCCTCTCTCTCTTTACCTCTCTCTACCTCTCTCTCTCCCTCTCTCCCTCTACTGCTCTCTCTATTGCTCTCTCCACCTCTCTCTCTACCTCTCTCTCTCTCCATGTCTGCTTCTCATTCTGTCTTGAGTGAGGTCATTCTTCTGGGGATGCACCGAGTAACCCCACTGTGTGTGTGTGTGTGTGTGTGTGTGTGTGTGTGTGTGTGTCCCATCGCCTATATGCACACACACAGACATTTAGCAACTCACACACTAATCACTCTCTCTCTCTTTACACACAAATATGTGCACATGCGTGTGTGTGTGTGTGTGTGTGTGTGTGTGCGTGTGTGTGTATGTGTGTGTATGTCTGTGTGTGTGTTTGTGTGTGTATGTGTATGTATATGTGTATGTGTGTGTGTGTGTGTGTGTACTACAGGACTCATGAAAAATGATAAATGTACTGATGACAGAAAACAAACAGACCCAATGTTTTCAGAAGGAGGAGGGAGGAAAGAGGAGGAGAGAGGAGGGAGGGAGGGAGGGAGGGTTAGAAAGGAGAGAAGGAGAAAGACTAATTAAACAATTAAAGTTAAAAACGCACACACATACGCGCTAAGGCACGAAAACCATGAGATAATGATCAAGGTCCTAAGTTGGTAAACTATCTCTCTCTTTCTCTCACTCTCTCTCTATCTGTCTGTCTCTTTCTCGCTCTTCCTCCCTCCTTCTATCTCTCCTCCGTCTCTCTCTCCCCCTCCAAAAAAATACCAGCAAACAAGCAATTATTTTTGGCAGCCGGCGCCCCCACCTCCCCCATCTCCCCACCCCTCCCCCTCTCCCTCTCCCTCTCCCCCTCCTCCTCCGATCAAGGAGACGAGGAGCAGAGGGAGCGGGGGTGGATGAAATCACCCTAACAGATGTGATTTAAATCAATATTACATTATATGCACCCCCCCATCCCTCCCCCCCATCCCTCCCTCCCTGCTCCCCCATCCACCGCCATCTTTATTTGTTCCAAAATAAAAAGTTGCTCAGAGCAGTCAGCCAGTGGGGCCTGTCAAACAAGATGTCCGCCGCCCGCCTGACAGAATAATTACTTCTTATACATTTGGTGATGAGGGGAGAGAGGGAGGGAAGGAGGGAAGGAGGGAAGGAGGGAGGAGTAGGACAGGGAAGGTCTAATTTCCTTACCTCCCCTCCCGCCACCCCTCCCCTCCTGTATGTTTCCCGCCCCCCTTTGCATCAACTTTAAAATAATATGGAGGGAAGGCGGGAATAGGAACTGAGAGGAGGAACCAGATCTGTCAGACGCTTTAACACGAGCCATCTGGAGCCGTCGACGCTCGCAGGGCCGCCAGGACAGAGACGCTAGGCCTGCTGGGAGAGTGAGGGGGGATGAGGGTGAGGAGTAGGGAACTGGAGGTAGAGCGGTGGGAGATTTGTGGAGGTGGGGGTGTTAGGGTGGTGGTGGAGGTGGTGGTAGTGTTGCTAGTGGCGGTTTTGAAGGGAATGGTAATGGTGGTGCATGTGATGGGGGTAGATGTGGTGGTGGTTATGGAGGTGGTGGAGAGGGAGAGGAGAAAAAGGTGGTGGTGGTGGTGGTGATGGGGATGGTTGTGATGGTGGTTGTGATGAAAGTGTTGAAAGGTGTAGGTGGATGAACAGAGAGGACAGAGTGGAGGAGTGAGGCCTCTCTCCATCAGGTCCTTCCCCCTACCTTCAAAGTACTTAGTTCATCTAAAACAGGATATTATTTAAGATTTTATCCTTAATCTCATATATAAACCACAAATATAGAAGACGACTCACACTGTATGTACCCCACATGTAAAGAATACATTTATATACCCTTTATACATCCACTACCTCCTGTTGCTAACGGCAACAGAAACTGACCCAGCCTCCCCAGGTGTAGGGTAGGGGGGTACAGAAGTGACTTTTGTACATTCATAATTGGTCTTATAATTCATAATTGGTCATAATAATTGGTTCATAATTGGTCTTACCTGAAGTGGGGAGAATGCCCGTGATTGGTGGAGAAGCAGCAGCAGCAGGACCAACAAAAACAGAGAAAAATAAGGAAAGAACAAAACTTTTGATGAGCGTCATGGTTTAAAGACAACATTCATTTGTAAATAAATGATGCATCCATTTAACTTCACTTGAAGACAGATTTCATATTCAACGGACATCCACCAATACTTCCTCTAAAACTAAATGTTTTTGTGATTGTGTCACCAAATCCAAGTGGGTGAGTGTAACATTTCAGCACTACCGCTAATCAAATCCTGAATCACTCCGATGCTGTTGTACTTGTAAAAATGTCACATTTCAGTGCGGCTAACTCATTCATGATTCAGTACTAGCTTGATATATGTTATGCTAGCAAGGTTGAGGCTGTAATCTGTAGCTTCCTTTCTCTATTCGACCAATGGAAGTGAATGTCTTACGTCATCCTGCCAGCTACAGCTCAAAATGTGCTTGCTGGGAAATTATGGGATGTCAAAGTCTGTATAGCGACACCATGAGAGTTTTGGGACATAGCATCCGCTGTCGATGCGACCTGGATCAACTTTCCATCTAAAAACAGAACGGTACCTAACGAAAGCAAAAAGGTGCCGTGGCGTCGTCCCGGCTCATTAGCATGTGTTGGCTGCTTGGTTAGCCTGACCTGGCCACCATAGAACATGAGAATACTGGTAGGTTAGCGCCATGGTAGACATGAGGAACACACGAGGAACGCAAGCTAGCCGGGGCTGTAAGTACAGCGTGTTCATGTTCAGAAAGTAGGATCCCTGCCATGGGATGTATTCCTTTCCTGAAGGTGGATCTGCGGTCGTCCCTCAGGGTCGGAGCTAACTAGCGCCCTCGCGGTGGACTTGAGGCCCGGCCAAGCCTCTGCTAGCCCAAGCAGTTTTAGCAATTTGCTAATTAATTTGGAGTTCCATGTTCTCCTCTCCTTATTACCTCTCTCACTAGAAACAGATGTTGGGGATGAGGAGGGGGGGGAGGAGGAGGAGGAGGAGGAGGGAGGGACATTCTAGATGGAAAGTTTTCCTGAATTGGAGATGAAAAGAGAGATGTAGGGGTGACCAAATGAGACCTAGAGGGTTTCACAAACCATCAGAGTCACCACAACAATCCTTCTCTCGGTCGGACAGGTGAAGCGATGACAGATCCTGCACCACACAAACGCACACTCACACAAACCATTTCCATTTCTGTTTTCTCTGACAGAATACCTAACTTCAGAGAACATTGTGTGTGTGTGTGTATGTTTAAGGAGTGTATTAACTATGGTGGCGTGTTGATAGGCGTTGCGGTCCATTTCCTGTGATCACACAGTAAACACCAACAGGACGTCCCACACATCACAGACGGCCTAGTAGAGGACACACACTCTGACCTCTGAAAACACAACACCAAACGTTCACTCATTCAAACACACATACACACACACACAAACACACACACACACACACACACACACACACACACACACACAGCCACACACATAACCATGGACACACACTCAGACGTGCAAACACTCACACATTCCAACACTTACACACACATAACAAAAACAACAAAGCAGACACAGAAACACTGCATCCTCCCAAAACTAAATGTGTACACATTTGAAGAATATATAGTTTGGAAAGTCAACCAACTTGAATGTTTTCCTCTGAGGCTGCTTCATGGGGACTTGTTGCCTATAAATAAGGCCCCATAACCTTGGATAACAGGTTTCTCCTCACACACTCAGCTCAGGACCATGTTGGCTGGCCTGGATCTTCAACCTCATGTGGACACCAGCAGTACCAGCTGGATCTTTAGATAAACCCCGCCCACTTCCCTCTTATATGGCAGGTCCCCACCAAGTCTCCACAACACACACATTCCATGTGTGTGTTGTGGGGACTCTGTGAGTTTGATGAGTGTTAACAATACAACTATTGTTAACTACACAACCTCCACCCACATACAACCCGCCCCACCCCTAGAGAATCCCCCCATGTTATTTAAAATACCAGGAGAGTAATTAGGATAATCACACACACACACACACACACACACACACACACACACACACACACACACACCATGCTATGAATGATACAGCCTCCGATTATCTGTGTGTCTCTCTCTTTACATCTCTCTCTCTTTATGTCCCTCTCTCCTTCTACTTCCCCTCCTCTCTACCTCTTTTCTCTCTCTCTCTCCATCTCTCCCTCTCTCTCTTTCCATTTCTCTCTCTCACCCTTCCTTTCCGCCCTTTTCAAATCTAAACAAAAGATACATCTGGTCTCTCTCTTACCCCTCCCTCCCTTCCTCCCTCCCTCTCCCTCCCTCTCTTCCCTCGATCTCTCGTTTGACTCGTTCTTTTTCTCTTTTCACTCTTTCGTATCCTTGTTTTTGTGTCTGGTCGGGGTCTTTAACTGTTTCAACCAACAGAAGACACACACACCTCCTGGAGGGGTGTGTGTGTGTGTGTGTGTGTGTGTGTGTGTGTGTGTGTGTGTGTGTGTGTGTGTGTGTGAGGGGGGTCTTTGTTAGCGAGCTAAGTACTCACACTAACAAGTTGAGCTCTTAAGGCTAACAAGCTTCCTTGACCTGCTCTGTCGCCTGAGAGACATGTGTGTGAACAGCCACCACAGCACCTGTAGGCGACACAGTCTTCATGTGCGACACTAAACACTTCCTGTTCCCGTCCATTTTCAGATCAAGGACATATCTAGTGAGGGCCAGGGGCCGTACTGCTGGCTGCTTATAGCTTGAACCCCAATGTCCACAGTCTACCTGTAGGCTTCCTAGAGCAGGACGACCCCTAACCCCTACCTGCTAAGTAAGTCACTTTGGATAGAAGCATGTGCGTAATGGCTGGAGCGTAAACAGTAGTGCAGACCTATATATGTATATATGTAGGAGGTCATAGCTGGTAAACGATTTAATATACGCTATAAATCTCTTTCAACAAACACAGTACATCTATTGTTCTTCCCCCCCCCCCCCCCCCCCCCCCCCCCCCCACCACCACCACAGCAGAACCCTCGCTAGTCATCCTCCATTACGTCCTGCGGTTCTGTCCAAACACATTCCTTCACACGCAGAGTCGGGCCGCGCCGATCCATTAACCACAACCCAGGAGGCCCGGGAGAACCTCCGGGCTAGACCGTGGAAAACATGGCTAATGTCTCTGAGATATGACTGAAGCATTGATTATCTATACTTATTATTGATAAGCCGCCCTTGATCTACTCCTTTGGTGGTCAGGGCTCTCAAATGGTTGCTGGGCCCAGCGACAGCCACTCAGACACGGGCAGCGAAGAGGTCTCACCCGCCCTACATCTGGAGCTCATCCTAGCTACTATTAGCATGTGGATAGTCTAATGGTTAGCCTCCCAGCACAAAATTCACTGGGTTCGATCTCTGATGTCCATGTGTTCTACATCTAGGCATCCTGTAGAGCAACATGTCCCCTAACCCCTACCTTCTCCTTAATGACCAGTCTCTGTACCGTCTAACCCCTACCTGCTCCTTAATGACCTGTCTCTGTACTGTCTAACCCCTACCTGCTCCTTAATGACCTGTCTCTGTACTGTCTAACCCCTACCTGGTCCTGAATGACCTGTCTCTGTACTGTCTAACCCCTACCTGGTCCTGAATGACCTGTCTCTGTACTGTCTTGAGCATCGACCTCTTGCCCCCCCCCCCCCCTCACCCTTAACGTACAGTAAACTCCACCCCCACCATGTGGTGCCCCCCGACCACATCGTCCACGTGGGTCACTTCTAACCAGGAGCATTACCTCCGCTCCAACCGGCTCATCGCAGGAGGACAGAGAGACGGACGCATTGCCACCTGGACGCCAGCTGCCCTAGCCGCTACATCTATTTTCCTCCGTCTTCATATACATCCATCTCTATATGACTTGGTCTCTCTCTCCCTGGCTCCCAGTGGAACAGACCACCAACACCCCTCCACTGTTCCAGTGAGGAAACTAACAAAATGTCTGCTCTTCGCTGCAAACTTGTGCTTAGTTTCTATTGCTCTAAATTGATAGCAAATGTGAGGACGGATATTTTCTGCTCCCCCTCTCTCCCTCTTACTCTCCAACCTCTCTTTAACTCTCTCTCCCTCCTCTCTCTTTCTATCGTTCTTTAGGTATCACTCTCTAACTTTAACTTTCACTCACTCTCCATCCTCTCTCCAACTCTAGCATTTGGTCTCTCTCTCTCTCTCTCTCTCTCTCTCTCTCTCTCTCTCTCTCTCTCTCTCTCTCTCTCTCTCTCTCTCTCTCTCTCTCTCTCTCTCTCTCTCTCTCTCTCTCTCTCTCTCTCTCTCTCTCTCTCTCTCTCTCTCTCTCTCTCTCTCTCTCTCTCTCTCTCTCTCTCTCTCTCTCCTCTCTCCCCTGCCTGACTCTCTGGCATGGACTTTAAGAATACGTGGAACATTTTCTTGGCCTGAATGAACCCCAGTGGGTTTTTTTAAGCTCCGCTCCGTCTTCAACTGCATGTGTTTTCTGTTGAGCTTTGGAAAAAAACTAGTGAACGCAGGAGGAGGAGGAGGAGGAGGAGGAGGAGGAGGAGGAGGAGGAGGGGGAAGAGGAGTGTGGGGAGAACTCGGGGGAGGGGGAGGGTGAGGAGGAGGAGGGGGAGTAGGGTGAGGAGGAAGAGGCGAGGGAGGAGGAGGGTGAGAACGAGTGAGGGTGAGGAGGAGGAGGAGGAGGGGGAGAAGGGTGAGGAGGAGGTTGAGGAGGGTGAGGAGGAGGTTGAGGAGGGTGAGGAGGAGGAGGAGGAGTGGGGGGAGGCTGAGTGAGAAGGGGTTGCACTGAATCCTTTTGAGACTTGACGATGGTGTGAATTGTAGCAGTAGACATTTTGTTTTTCAGGCAGTGTTGAGAAGGTCTGGCTAGCCTCAGCTGTCTCTACCCATACTTCAGCACTCCCTCTGTGTGTGTGTTTTGTCTATTTCACTCTCTTCCTCTCTTCCTCTCTCTCTAACACTCCCTTACACGCTCTCTCCTTCCTCGCACTCTCTCAGACTTATCTCTATATTCTTCTCTCCCACTTGCTCTCTCTTTCTCCCTTCTTTCTCTCTCCCTTACATACTCTCTCTTTCCCACTCTCTCTGTCCTTTGTCTCGATCTCCCTTTCTCTCTCGCTCACTCAGTGTAACACAAACTACTTTCTTCATTTTGTCCCATTGGACCAAAATGTTCTGGCCTTGGTTGTCATGGATACCACACCCGTAAAAGAAACACACAAAAAAATCATTGTCATTGTTGATCTTTTTGTTGCTGTTGATTTTCTACTACTATGATATACTATTCTAATATACAGCAGATTCTAATAGTATAATATATATTCCAATAGTATTGGTTTCCTCATATAAACTCCAGTAGTATTCATATTCTCATATCAACTCCAGTAGTGTTCATATTCTCACCTCAACTCCAGTAGTATTCATATTCTTATATCAACTCCAGCAGTATTCATATTCTCATATCAACTCCAGTAGTATTCATATTCTTATATCAACTCCAGTAGTATTCATATTCTCATCTCAACTCCAGTAGTATTCATATTCTTATATCAATTCCAGTAGTATTCATATTGTTATATCAACTCCAGTAGTATTCATATTCTTATATCAACTCCAGTAGTATTCATATTCTCATCTCAACTCCAGTAGTATTCATATTCTTATATCAACTCCAGTAGTATAATCCCAAGAGCATACATTCTGCGGCGTTGTAGAGAGGACTCCCAGGACGTTTATTTATTTTCATTGGAAGCTGAAGAGCAGCAGCAGGCTTAACGCTAGCGCTGCCATGCTACCTCATCACTTCATGCGCTAGACGTATGCGGTCGCTGCACCTCACCTGCATGTATGCTAGCTGGTGTATGCTAGAGGTGGAGGATGTGTATGCTAGCTGGTGTATCCTAGCAGCTGTATGTATGCTAGTTGGTATATCCTTGTGGCTGTATATATGCTACCTGGTGCATGCTAGCAGTGGAGGTTGTGTATGCTAGCTGGTGTATCCTAGAAGCTGTATGCTAGCGGTGGAGGTTGTTTATGCTAGCTGGTGTATCCTAGCAGCTGTATGTATGCTAGCTGGTGTATCCTGGACTGGAGTCAGGAAGGAGGGCCAGGCCTGTTTGTGTTGGCCAGGCGTTAGCATTCCACACGTCTTAGTGAGTCTCAGATCCAGGCGCTTCAGCAGAACCTCTGCACTAAGCTAGTCGCCCAGCGGGGCAGCACTGGACCATGGGAGAAGACCGGGCCAGCTGGTTCTAGTTTGGACCACGCTTTCCTGTTATTTACTATGTATCATTCACCAGATGCTTTTATCCAAAGCAACTTAGAGTGAATATTGTTAGATCCATGTCATAAAGGAGCAGGTAGGGGTTAGGGGTCATCTTACTCTAGGAGGCCTACAGGTAGGGGTTAGGGGATTTTGTTCTAGGAGGCCTGCAGGTAGGGGTTAGGGGTCATCTTACTCTCTCTAACTCCAACTGGTCCAGAATGCATCTGAATGCATCCGAATTGAATTGAATTGCAATGAGATCTTTCCCTGGTTAAATACAGAATGGTTGTGATCAGACCCAAACATCTGCTGAATACACACCGTTCTCCTTCACATTTCCTGCATGTCCATGAGGAGTGGTGTAGTAGAATAAAAGAATAATAGCATAGTAATATCGTAATGCAGAACACTGGGTCACTGACCTTCTAGCCACCAGCTATCTTAGCACCATGCCTTCAGCTCCCAGCAATGTTAGCCACAGCATTAGCCACAGTAAGTCAAAGGGTTTCCATCGCAAATTAAATTAGCGTCCAACCAAGTTAGAGGTGTAAATGAAAGGCTTATGTAACGTAACTAAAATAAAATGAAACATGGCAACGCTGTCTGGCTACCAGGCGACACTAATCTGTGACATTTTGTCTTGATTTAATATGTGTTTAATGTTTACCCAAAAGTAAACTGGGATGTGGGGACACTTCGTCTGTACAGACGAATTCAGGACAAACACAACCTCCGGGTGTCAGACAGAGACGAGGGTCTACATGAAGTCATTGGTCTTTAAGCACATTTCAGATATCCTTGTGAGAACATTCAGATATTCAAGTTTGTGTTTCGCAATGACTATCAGTCTGGCCTCAGCTGGGCAGCAAGTGTTTACCAAATATGGGCGCGGCCATTAGTTCTTCAAAAAACCAATCAGAGTGACGCTCTTCCTCTCTTCGGTCTTGCCGAATCCGGTTGGAAGTAAAGCAAAAACATATTCTCCTCTGAGAAAGACTTCCGTGCAGATTTCTGTTAATCTTTTAACATTGTTATTCAGTCTATTTTGGAAAAAAGTTGTTTGGATTGCTCCGTTCATAAACCTGCTAAACTTGACACACACACACATATTGAGATGGGCTCCTATCATGAAGTTATAATGATACTATGCTGGTCGGGTGGTGGATGTCATCAAATTTATTCTATCACTACATTTTTTCCTGGACGACACAGAAAAGAAACAGATGTGATCCAGCGATTTATAATGTAGCTTCTTCTTATATGCTTTTTAAGCAACACAACCTTTTAATGACACCGGACAGCTGTAAATCTTTCTTCCAGTCAGTGTGCAGAAGCTCGCTACAGTCAGCTAGCTACATGCAGCAGCTCGTGATAGCAAGTTTGATGCGTTGCAAACTCCCTTATTCTACAGACTGGAGCCATTTCTCCCACTCAAACCCAATACATTTCATACGGATTTAATGAAAACGCAGACAGCTGCTCAACAAATCCACGCCGGTTCCAGAATTAAGTCGTCGACTCTCTGGAATCACGTTTAAACTTCTTGTTATGAGTTCCTGCAAACACAGTCACTCCATGTGTCAATCATGGCCTGGCAGTGTGTGGTGTATGCGTGTGTGTCATGGTATATGTGTGTGTGTGTTTGTGTGTGTATGTGTGTGTGTTATGGTGTGTGTGTGTGTGTGTGTGTGTGTTTGGGTGCTTGTGGGTGTGTGTGTCATGGTGTTTGTGTGAGTGTGCCATGGTGTGTTTGTGTGTGTGTGTGTGTGTGTGTGTGTGTGTGTGTGTGTGCGCGCTAATTTGTGCGTGAGATTTCTTGTACCATTAAGAAAGCACTAAGCAGGCGTTTATGACACCTTTGGACATCCATATGTGTGTGTGTGTCATGGTGTGTGTGTGTGTGCGTGTGTGTTATGGTGTGTGTGGACGTGTGTGTGTGTCATGTTGTCTGTGTTCGTGCCTGTTATGGTGTGTGTGTGTGTGCATGTGTGTGTGCCATAGTATGGGTTTACGTGTGTGTGTGTGTGTGTGTGTGTGTTCTCCCTAACAGAGGTCCTCTGTTGTAGGGATCTAAACCTCTCACCCTCTACTGCAGCTCCGCGGCCACAGGCCTCAATCAGCTAGACTGAGAGTCGCTCCGCCTCCACTGGTAAAATAATACATTACGCCCAAAAATAAACAAATCATTTTGTCATCTTTTAAACAGAATAGTGGATGTGACAGCACAGGGCCGGCAGGGCCTTCCCTCCCTTTCTCACTCCATCCCTCCCGAAGTCCCTCTATACCTCCCTCCTTCCCTCCCTCCCTCACGCCATCCCTCTCTACCTACCCCCCATACCTACCTAACTCCCTCTTTACCTCCCCCCATACCTACCTAACTCCCTCTTTATGTCCCTCCCTCTCTCTCTACTTCCCTCCCTCCCTCCCTCCCTCCCTCCCTCTCCATCTCCCTCCCTCCTCTCTCCATCTCCAACCCCCTCCCCAGTAACGAGAGGTTCTGTTCAGAACTAGTCCACATGATCCAGATCAGAACTGACCCGGTTCACACATGCCTCGGACCCAGCTCCCCCTGCTCACCTCAACATGGCTCAACATTGTTTCAGGTTCTCCATCTGAATGTTTCAGTGATCTTAATGTGTCTTCCAGTCCGTTGGCCGTGTCTGGGTATCTTCATCTGTCCAATAAAGATTGCTCTCCAGAAATTCCTCTCGAGGCTAAATGTCAAAACTTAGATTTACATTTTCTCTACTTTCCATGCTAAGTATTGCTGGCTTGTGTAATATTCCCTCGGAGTTCAGGACGCTGATGTAAAAGACAAAGTGAAATACAGCACGGCTACAGTTAGCATCAGCTGGCCTGATCATCGCCGTGGAGACGGTGTCCCCGCTCCGTGTCAGAGCGACGAAAGGAGGGGGCGACGCTAGCGGGTGAGAGAGGAGGCGTCACATACTGAACACACACACACACTCTGAACATACACACACACACACACACACATACTCTCTCTGAACAGACAGTCTGAACACACACACAGCAGCCAGAGCTAGGGATGTGGGTTTGAGAGAGAGAGTGTTCGCCCAGTCAGAGTATGTGTGTGTGTGTGTGTGTGTGTATCTGACACGTGTGTGCCCTCCTGTCAGGCCTGAATAATGACCTACTTTATTGATTACACACATTGTTGTTGTCAAGAGAGACAGATGCACTGAACTCTATAATACAGACCACACTGATGGCTGTACCATATATACTGTATACACACACACACACACACACACACACACACACACACACACACACACACAGAGCCAGGAGTGAAAATCCTGCTGTCTTCTGAAAATATATCATAGAAATAAAATACTTGCGTAGGAGTACCTGCTGGAGGTCATTTGGGTTGAAGTTAGAGTCAAGACAAATCCAAATCCAAGACAAAAAAAGAGAGAGAGAGAGAGAGAGAGAGAGAGAGAGAGAGAGAGAGAGAGAGAGAGAGAGAGAGAGAGAGAGAGAGAGAGAGAGAGAACGAACGAAAGAGAGAGGGATGGAGAGATGGAAAGAGAAAGAGAGAGAGAGATGGAGAGAGAGAGAGATGGAGAGAGAGAGAGAGAGAGAGAAAGAAAGAAAGAAAGAAAGAAAGAAAGAAAGAAAGAAAGAAAGAAAGAAAGAAAAAAAGAAAGAGAGAGAGAGAGAGAGAGAGAGAGAGAGAGAGAGAGAGAGAGAGAGAGAAAGAGAGCGAGCGAGAGAGATCTTTAGCTCAGTATTTCCCCCTCAGGTGCTGTATCCCACAGCTCCATCAGTCCATCCTCACCAAACCACTAATGTTCTCCTTTGAACTAATTTTATAATATTCTCTATTAATCAGCAACAGTCAATGTGTTTAACATCTAAAGCAGTACTCTTATAATAGATAATAGCTGAGCATGATGGTTCCACTTTAACAAAACCTGCAAATGTTGCACTAGAGGATCTGGACTCAGCGCTCGCTGGGTTTCAGGTATCAGGTCCCAGAGTGTCCCAGGGACCTGCAGACAGCTTTGCTAGGGCCCAGCGTGGATCTAAAATATCTGCTCCAAACATTCAAACGTTACCGGAGCCAAGAAGCCAGGCCCAATCAGCATCAATGCGTCCGTTGGTTAGCTCGTTGCTAGTACAGCCAGTGCTAAACACGCTGCGTTTGAACGCACGCTATACGCTTGGCAGGGAGCAAAGGTCGCGTTCAGAACTCGAGGAGGTTCTGATAACAGCTTTGTCTGGATTTGTGTAAGGAAGGTTCGCGAGCGTAGGGAACGTAAAGAGCTAGCATGTCGGTAACGTAAGCGCGTCTGTTAGCCCTGATGGAAAAACCAGCGGAGTGTGAGATTAATTACATTCATGGAGGTTCTGAAATGTGTGTTCAACATTCATTTATTCCCAAGCCTGTGTGAATAATTAACTGAAATGTTCCACAGAGAACAGGACGCATGCATATCTATATAAACCACATGTCCACTCTATAAACACACACACACACACACACACAATGGGTGCTTATTAAACACACGTAGGCCGACCCCTGTGGGTGAATGGAAATGTGTGCACGTGTAGGCCTACCGTTTAGTTACTAAGTGGTCAGGTCCTGGAGTCCACAAACAAGTTCTCTACGGAACTGTTTGGGGTTCAGTGATAATGGGTTCCTGGTTTTGTTTTGTCTGACAGTTGTTTTTTAAACTCGGTTATGCAGCAGCCATCTTGTGTGTCTGCCCCAGTTTGGATTCCATGCTTTGGTTGTTCGTGCTTGTCTCGCTTCGTATAAAAGTGTCTTCTGCTAATTGATGAAATGCGACCGAAGGTTCGTACATTTGAATTGAACACACATCCCACTAACCTAACGGTCCCCATGAGCCCTTTTTCCCTTGGGGTCCAGGAGATTCTCTTTAAAGTCCTTCAGAGGGCTAAAGGTTTTAATGTGGGACTGTGTGTACTAATAAAGTTGTGTTGAAGGTAAGTGTAAAGTAGACCCTGGGTGCCTGGTCAGGTTCTGACGGCTTTCAGACGTTTCAAGGACCAGGAACAATAACAACAACGACGCGGGCGAGGTAGGCGACAGTGTAGTCATGGCAACGGTGGTGTCAATGTTCTCTGGTTAGCGGGCGCTGCCAGACCATCCCGAGGAAAAACAGACTGGGATGAAAGGAGGGAGGGAGGGGGGAGGGAGAGGGAGGAGAAGGAGAAAGTGAGGGATTTGAGATGCTATCCAGGCCAAAACCACAGATACTCATCTGACCGCAAGAGAGACGACAGAGTGCTCTGTGCCAGGGGGAGAGAGAGCGAGTGGGATAAAGAGAGGAGGGAGAGAGAGAGAGAAAGAGAGTGAGACGGAAGAGAAGAGTTTGTCTCCAGATACCGAGCGGGACAGAGATCATTTTGAGATTAGAGTTAGAGAGTGAGAGAAGAGAAGAGTTAGAGAAGAGTGAGAGAGTAGTTAGAGTGAGAGAAGAGTGAGCAAAGTGAGAACATTTTGAGAGAAGAGTGAGAGTGAGAGAAGAGACAGACAACTTCTGACAGAGGGAGAGAGTGAGCAGGGGGAGTTGGGGTGATGTATGAGGTTGGCAGGAGGTGAGGCGTAGGGGGTGAGGAGTAGGGGGTGAGCAGCAGGGGGTGAGGCGGGGGTAATCCAAGCCCTGGAGTCTATTTTAAGAGCTGGTGATGATCCGGAGATGGCCGTTAAAAGAAGAGAAAAATTAATCCGAATGGAGGAGCGGAGAGGCTGCTCTCTCACTCTCTCTCTCTCGTCAGGGTGGTTTTTAATAATGGTCCAATCAGAACCTCACCACAGTGAGCAGAGGTCCAATCACAAGGCGCTGGTTTACATCTGTGAAAACACACTCAACACTGTGTTTCTTTTCCGAGTCAACAGACTGTGTGTGTGGTGGTGGTGGTGGTGGTGGTGGTGGGGGGGGGGGGGGGGGGGGGGGGGGGGGGGGGGGGTTCTGCATCGTCATGGCAACCCTTCAGACAGGCACCAGGGGGACACCTGGTCGGACTCTGTTGTGTGTGTGTCTGGCATCAGGTGAGGTCGAGGGTGAGGGGGAGGGTGCAGGGTGAGGGTCCAGACAAGAGACAACCACAACTCCACGACGTGACGCACTGACAACGCAACGCTAGGCCCCTCCCCCCACCCCCCACGTGGGCCACGGATTAGCCTTTGAAGAGCAACAGCGAATCACGTCTGATGAACTGCACGGGAAAGGCATCTAGCTCGTGTTTATGAAAGATAAGGGTGTTTTTATTTTTACACTTTAAAATGTTGTTAGCGTCTCTCGCTAAGGACTCGCCGCCCACGGAGGAAATATCTAAATCAAACGCTGGATTTGGGCCGTGATCTCCGAAGACTTTCATCTGATCTCTGCGGGATCCAACTCAGGTGCGGCCGTCGGCTTCATCTCAATCAAACGCTGCGGAAATGAGTTCACATCACGAGAGGAAACTCATCAAATATCCCTTTTATTCCTGCGATACTTTGAAATGACCCAGTTGGCTCACGTCCAGGGTGTATTTGTAATGCACGTATATGTCAAGAGATATGCTATATCCCAGTGAATCCAGTTTTCCATCTTTGAAGTAATTTAATAAAAGAGAAGAAAGTATTTAAAAGGCGTTCCTGCCGAGCTTAGCATGGTGAGAACATTTCTGAACACCAAGGCGATGATTTTCCTGTCCGTTTCAAACCGTTCCCCGTCCTGAGTGACCGGATCCAACCGCTTCTCACCAGATAGTACCGGTAAGAGTGGTTTGTTGTTGAGGATATCAAAATGGAAAATAATATAAACTTTAAAAATCGAAAGAAAATCGTGAAACAAATTCATCTGCATTTTTCTTTTACAGAGAATGAGAGTGCACGTGAAGAGTGCACGTGACTGATGACCACGTCATCTGCCGGTTTCGCGGCCTTCGTAGGCGGTCTGTGTGTCAGACGTCATTCAATAAAGTTTCTCCGAACCCCTTGACGTAAAGAGGGGAACATTTAGGTATTTGCATGTTACGCGTTTTCGCGCATAAACAAGCCCAAAACAATTCCAGTTTGGTTCACTAATCTCCTCCATACTGTCTTCTCTCTAGAAGAGAGAGAAGAGACTGATTTGGGATTTTGGTTTCTTTTATTAAATTTATGCGCCGGAGTTGCCAAGATGAATTCAAATGAGTGTGACATTATGGTGGCTAGCATTCTGACAGTTGACGAGTTTAATGAGAGAGTTCTGGTCCAAAAGTCCGCCCGCGACACGGAGCAGTCCGTCCTGACAAAAGACAAAAACAGACGGAGGGAAAGATGGATGGAGGGGTGGGAGTGGATGCGGATGTGTGTGTGTGTGTGTGTGTGTGTGTGTGTGTGTGTGTGTGTGTGTGTGTGTGTGTGTGTGTGTGTGTGTGTGTGTGTGTGTGTGTGTGTGTGTGTGTGTGTGTGTGTGTGTGTGATATGTTGTACTCTAAGGAACTAGAAAATAGTGAAATGGAGTAAGAACAGAAGTATCGAGTAAATTACATTTCACCCCAGGATCATTCAACATTGGCAGCGTAATTTAAGTTAAGTTTAACTCGTTTAAAATTTTTTGTTTGTTTTAGGAAAAAGGTATTCAATTTAAACGGTCCAGTTGAACTCATATGGTAAGACATCAACACTGCCGGTGTTCGGAGTTTGATTCCTACTGGGGCCTCCCATGCTAGGATGGTGGACAGTTTGGATAAAGCCCCCACCAAATAAATTATACGACATTAATTAAACCTTCACTATGTAACACTTCCACTTTAGTCACAGATTAAACATGCACTACGTAACATTTACACTGTAGTCACAGATTAAACATGCACTATTTAACACTAAAGTCATGACATTTGTACAAAACAATTAGAAATGGTTTTCTGATTAAGAAGAATGAAAATAAACTCTGGGCTCATTAAATCGATCTAAATTAATTGATAATAAATTAATCAATTCATAGTCTAGAGAGGACAAGGCAGGAAACATCACACCTGGTGGCAAAATAGGGGCCCTTTAAGTTGTGCCCTCTGACCTCCAGGGGGCTATTAGTTCAAACACAGATGAAGAGCCCCCTCCTCTTTCAGTCAGTGCCGGAGCGTAAATCTCCCTGTATGTGTCGGAGCGGGCCGCACTGCCGCGTGCAGACATGGGTGGGGATATTTATTTTGCGTCTCTAATGAGTTGAAAGGTTTGTGTTGACATGCGGGCCCGCGGTCGCATTAGCAGCTGGGCTGCACCGCTGGCCGCAGCGGGGGGAGACTCAGACGCAGAGCACTAGCAACGGACTCCATAGTGATGGGGTTACTAGACGCACGCACACACACAGGCACATTCACACACACAGGCACACGCACGCACACACACACACACACACACACACACACACACA
The DNA here is from genome assembly GCA_026745465.1 of Lota lota. Classification (NCBI taxonomy): domain Eukaryota; kingdom Metazoa; phylum Chordata; class Actinopteri; order Gadiformes; family Lotidae; genus Lota; species Lota lota. Next base: position 1,851,511 of record JACYXH010000568.1, on the reverse strand, counting down.
CACACACACACACACACACACACACACACACACACACACACACACACAGGAACAGGCACGCGCAAACACACAAGGCCAGAAGAGGTAGAGGTCACTGCTTTAAAAACGACCTAATGCCGCAAGCACACTATGACGCATTTGTCACCACATTTCATATAGCTTCCCTACCTGCGTGTGTGTGTCTGTGCATTTATGTGTGTGTGCATTTATGTTGTATATGTGTGTGTGCACGCACGTGTATGTGTGCATGCACATGTGCGAGTGTGTGTGTGTATGCATGCATGTGTGTGTGTGTGTGTGTCTGTGTGTGTGTGTGTGTGTGTTTGTGTATGTGTGTATGTGTACATGTATAGGCACCATACAAAGTCAATGAGTCCTAATTCCACCCCCACGTCCCCCACGTCCCCCACGTCCCCCATCCCAGACCCTCCATATTCACGCTGTTATTCCAGGGAACAAAAGCCGGATCCTGGGGGCCAGCGGGGCCCAGTGGGACCCCTGAAAGGAAGAGAGGCGCAGGGCTCCTGGTCTCCATGAATAGGGGCCTTTCACACTCAGAGGGCCTGTTTACTCTACACACATAATGGCTCTAATTTTCGGATCATTATTGAGTAATTCTACTCAGCCCACGCCCAGCGTTTACCCCCCCCCCCCCCCCCCCCCCCCCCCCCACCCCAATCACTCACCCACGGGGCCGTCTGACTCACACCCTCACCCTTAAACGACCAGCATTTAGGGCCCCTATAAAGGTGGCTCACCGCTGGTCGTTTCACCTGCTAAATAAAATACTTCCTGCCCCTGCCCTTCTCCCTTTGGCTGACAAATGTCAACGCAGAGGAGCCAACGACGTCACCAGACTAGTTCTGGAATCACGATCCATCTTTTACGTTTAATGAAATGAAGGAAGCTGAAATGAAAGCATAATTAATATTACGATTATTTTACTCTATGAATGTTAAATCACCCACACAGTACCGGACACACGGTTGTGCAGAGGAACCAGCGAGTGGGTTTTTTCTGTGAGTTTATTTTCTGGGCTGCTATGCAGTAAAGAAAAAAAATACTAACTAAAGAAGAGGGTCTTTTTTTCGGAGGGTGGGGGGCACTTCATTTAAAAAAAGCAATAAAAGAGGCGAGGATACAGTGAAGGAGGGGGCTGCAACAAGAGAGAGAAGGAGTGAGAGAAGGAGTGAGAGGAGTGAGAGCAGGGATGAGAAGCTTGGCAGAGACAGCGAGTGGGTTTGAAGCTGGCAGCATCCACCCAGAGAGAGAGAGACAGAGAGACAGAAAGAGAGAGAGAAAGCAAAAGCTCTGGGCGACCAAACGCTGCCAAGCGCCGTCGCTCGCCCGGGATCTGGCCTCCCTCTCTCTCTTTGTCTCAGCGGCGGCTTCTCTCCGCTCTCCCCCTTCATTCTGCTCTCTCCCCTTTCATTCTACACTCTCCCCCTTCATTCTGCTCTCTCTCTCCCTTCATATCACTCCTGAATATCAGCCACCTTCTCTGGCTGTTAGCAGAGACAGAGACAGAGACAGAGAGAGAGAGAGAGAGAGAGACATGGGAAAATCAGAACAACTCAGGGAGATATTTGCTGCGGTTGAGCGGTAGAATTGGGAGCTCCTTCTCGTCTTAACGGTTGTTGAGGTTTTCGGTGTTAAGAGGGTGTTTTTGGTCGGTTGGAAGGAGATATATTCGTTTACGGTTTCAGCTTTGTAACAGATTTAAGCAAACTAAAACACATCAAACTAAAATAGGAACACACAGTGACAGAGAAGGAGATTCGTGGATCTAACACTCCTGGGTGCAGAGAGGGAGAAGGAGGTGCGAGGAGGTGCAGAGAGCAGCAGTTTAACCGCCACGGCTAGCTTGAGACACTCTTCTTCCTTCCTCACCTCTTTTACTTTCCTTCCCTCATCCACTTCTCTCAAGTTTCTCCCCAACAGTGGGGGTGGTCCTTTTTTAAGGAATGGAGATACTTTTTAAAGCCTGCCGTTGGCGGGGAGTGGGGGGGGGGGGGGGAGAGAGAGAGGGTGTAGAAAATTCATGGCGAAAACCGAGACGGACACATAAAATAAAAATAAGAACGTGGGGAAGAGGAGACCTCGTAGATTTAGTTTGGCTCAGAGGAACAGAATGGATTTGGAATAGTTCAGAAGAAATGTGTTACAGATCTTCATAGTTACACAACGACACACAAATAGAACACAATCTGCACAACACATTGGCTGATTTTATAGTGCCCTTCAAAAATAAGAAAACAAAGGTATATTATTATATTACTAATTAATATATTAAGTAAATAATGTATATATTTTGTATACATCAAATATTGTAGATATTCTACAAGGTGAGTAAAGCAAAAAAAATCTTTTGGTGAAAAATAATTCATTATTTGTGATATTTAAATTATGTGCTATTATAATAGTATTATAGGCCTTGGAGATATGTAAAAATGTATTATCACGATAAATGGGGAATTTTACACCACATCTAAATATCCGGTATGCTTATAAATTACAAATAGCATTATTAGACGTCTAACTGAGGATCACAAGTATATGGACATTTTAAGAATCTGATTAAATTAGTTTTCCTTTGTCACTGACGTTTAAAACCTCATATTTGATCATTTTAAGGTCAAATATTCTCATCGTAATAAATGTATGCAATAAAACGGGGTATCACGGTAAGGCGATATCTTCATTTGATGACGATAAAACGATAATATTAAATTATTTCCCAGCCCTATATAAAAATATTGAATATTATTATTATAATATTATAATACTAGAATATTAATGGGAGTATTTTAACGGGACCGCAGGATTTATCCCTAATTAGGCCATTCATTGAAAACCAGTGTACAGTGAAATTAAGAAATTGAGTTTCTGGTCTAAGATTGTTTCCTACCAAGCTAATATCTGAGGAACGTCATGGCCATGGTAGATGCTGTGTTCCTCTGGTTCTTTTCACTAAACTGGATAATTACAGAGTGTCTCCAGAGCGGCTGGCCTCAGACCAGTAAGGTCTGCTTCTAACGGCATCGAACCCGGGACCCCAGGAGCCTGGCCCCTACCCTGAGATTTTCCCGTTCACACCTTGCTGTTTGTCTCTCTGTCTCCATTTATTTCTCTTTTTCTCACTAGCGTTTCGTTTTACTTGTTTGTCTTTGCCTCTCGATTTGCATATCACACACACACATACACACACACACACACACACACACACACACAAACACACACACACACACACACACACATTCACACATACATCTATAGAGGGTCCTGGCTCACTGCTGCAAATGGTAAAATACAATAATGTAAAATATAAATACTAAATAAATAAATTAAAAGAGTAATAACAATTCAAAATAAGAGCAACAGAATTTTCTCACAACAAATTAATCCTGGACAAGAGAAAGTGGGAGAGAGAGAAAGACAGAGAGAGAGAGAGAGAGAGAGAGAGAGAGAGAGAGAGAGAGAGAGAGAGAGAGAGAGAGAGAGAGAGAGAGAGAGAGAGAGAGAGAGAGAGAGAGAGAGAGAAAGAAAGAGAGAGAGAGAGAGAGAGAGAGAGAGAGAGAGAGAGAGAGAGAGAGAGAGAGAGAGAGAGAGAGAGAGAGAAAGAGAGACAGTGTATTTTTTCTCCTCCCGAACATTTCATGTTGCCCTTTCTGTGTCACAAACGTCACAATGCTATCCCAGACCGGTCAGAACCAGTCAGAACCGGACTAGAACTCAACTGGAGCTAGACTAGAACTAGATTAAACCAGATTGAAACCAGACTAGACCAGACTATCTGCTTTCTGGTTCTGGGCCAAAAATTCCAGATTTCAGAGTGTGGTACAGATTGAACCTCAAAATACAATTTATAATAATACAATAAATTATATATGAATATATATATATATATATATATATATATATATATATATATATATATGTATGATAATACATCTCCTGCAGTATGTTCTGATGTTCAGGTCATGAGGACCGAGAGGAGATGGGATCTTGTTA
>JACYXH010000568.1:1835000-1842500 GCA_026745465.1 Lota lota | reverse complement strand
CTCTCTCTCTCTCTCTGTGTTGTCTCTCCCCCCTCTCTCTCCATGTCTCAGTGTGGGTCTCTCGCCCTGCCCTTGCGTAATGCCACCCTGGCAGCGGATGCCAGGGTGGGGGGGGGGGGGGGGGGGGGCACCAGACCGCCGGTGGCAGCTGCTGGCGGTGTTCACTACGGCAAACAAAGAGACAGCAGCCCTGCCACACACACACACTCACTCACACACACCCACATTCATACACACACACACACGCATACACACATTTGCACTCACATGTATGCTCACACACACACGCACATGCATGCTCACACACGCACACATACACATTCAAACACTCATGCATGTGCACAAGCACACACACACTCACACACACACACACACACACATGCATGCTCACACACACACACACATGCATGCTCACACACACACACATGCATGCTGACACACACGCATACGGATTCAAACACACATGCATGAGCACAAGCGCACACACACACAAACACACATTATTTACTGGCTCACACGCCACAATCATGAACATCTCGCCTTCTAAAAGCTCTTCTCTCCATCAGAGGAGAATGAAAAGATAAAGCAGATGATGGAGGAACGTGAAGCTCCGCCCCTCTCGCCCATCTGAGGATGTATGGCACGCAGCAGGCAGGTTAGGCCCCGCCCCTCCCCTGGCATTGTGTCAGGGAAACAGACCAGGAGACGGCTGCCACCGTGGCTCCGCGGGAGTAACGTTACATTGAGGACGCACACCTGCTTGGCACAACCAGACCAAGACTAGACTAGATCAAGACCTATCCCATACCAGATCAGACTCATTTAGACCCAGACCAAGACCAGACACTTGTCCATGCTAGCCATGCTAGCAGGGCGAATGCTAACCACATAGTCACTGATAAGCAGCGCTGGCTGATTCAGAAACCCTCACTGAACATGAAGTGACTGATCCTCATCCAATCAGAATGAATACCAACAAGAAAATCCCTTGGAAAATGTACGTGAATGATGACACGATTCTAGTAGTTTGGTTATTAAAGGTCCTTTCCATTGGTTATATTTCCAGCTTTATTTACTAAAATACTATTTAAGGCATCTCCATAAGCATCAGTGAACAATACAAACCCTCTAGATTGAATCATTTCAATATTTTCTCTCATCTGCAAATGTCTGACAGGCTGGGTTGGTGTCGGTTTGGCAGTGAAGCTGAATGAAATAATACCCAGTTACTCAGGTTTGGTCTGGTCTATATTATAAGAACCAACATAGCATATCATTCACCATGTAGCCTGTGCTAAATGTAATTAATTGAGGTTGTATCAATTGATTAAAAGATAGCTAGTCGCGATGCTAACACTAACAGCGATGCTAATACTAAATATGATTTGAACAAATATTTCACAAAGGTCTATTATTTTAATTTCTTTTTTAACAATCTGGACACCTTTCCCAGCCAAATGTTACTGGTTTAATTGTTTGATTAGCTTTTAATCAGCAGCATCGGCCATGGCTTGAGGAAGCTGATTGGGTAATATGGATATGCGCATCGTGTCGTAGAACAAGCTCATTGGTTAATGTAGATTTGTGCATCATGTCATCGAACAAGCTCATTGGTTAATGTGGATATGTGCCGCAGACACATTTAGTCCAGAAAGTCCAGAAACCAAACCTGGTGCTTTAGGGGAGGTGCTTACCACGCATGTTTGCATTGCGGTGGACAACTGAAAACACAACCATCATGTTTCTAACATTGTCTGATGGTACTTCACCTCACAATGTACAAATGTAGAAAACCTGTCTTTATGTGGATTTTGGTGGAAGGTACCTTTAATCAGGTTATCATGTTACAAATGTCACAGATGCCTGAACTAGCAGACATCTGTGCTTCTAGCATGAGAGCAGCACTGAACACATGAATATGAATACAACTTAGCGTGAAAACTGGTCTGATGAATGGAGTTTAGTTGAGGCAGTGTGCGAGTGTTGGCCTCTCGTGTGACCCAAAGCACACATTCAGCTAAGAAGAAACGGAACGACGAGAAATTAGTAAGTAGTATTCACACTCATATGAACATATGCAAAGGTTTACACACACACACACACACACACACACACACACACACACACCTTACACTTTAAAACTATATTCTAATGATACACACACAATACTCATTATGTGTATTGATACATTGCTAATACAATACAAAACAGTGTGTGTGTGTGTGTGTGTGTGTGTGTGTGTGTGTGTGTGTGTGTGTGTGTGTGTGTGTGTGTGTGTGTGTGTGTGTGTGTGTGTGTGTGTGTGTGTGTGTGTGTGAGTGAGTGTGTGACCTAAATGTCAAAGTAACAACCTGTACGATTCAACCAAAACCATTTTTATTAAAAATGAAATTATTGTTTAACAAATTCCACGGAACCCAGATCCATCATCCAATAACATTTTTAATCCACCCATAATTTAGATTTTTCACAATTTCACCATTTAATTTAATAATTGATAGGCCATATATTTGTTTAAAAAAATCTAAATATTTTGGAAATATCAGATGGCACGTTGTAATGTAAAATCATATTTGAAATTACCTAATCAATATGTTTTGAAGACCTACATCCAACACGTGTGTGCCTCCAGGCGTCAGCAGACGGAGTTTCATGACTAAATCTTATTTACTCTTTTTTATTTCAGGAGATTATTCATATCTCGTCCGGTTGATAATCCGCAGTCTAACATTCAAATCAGCCCTTTAGCCTATTTAATATTTAAATCATCTTCCTAGCTGTTTAATCTGATAAATCTACACAGCGGCAGCTGAAATCCATTCCCTTCAAATGGTAATAATAACGTTTTAATTATGCTCTTTTTGTTGTTGTAAAGGGCAACATTTTGACGGGTTCCGTCCCAACCAGAAGCATTTTATTCCAGTGACAACAGCTGCGGACCTTCGGCTCCGAACAGCGGGCCAGGTGAGGTCACACGGACAGAATATATATGTAGAAATACGCCGGGACCACTGGATACAAACCAACCACGAAAATCACAAGCAAAGCCATTAAAACCTACCGACATGTCTCCTTCTGAGCAGCACATGTGAAACAATGCAGCAGCGGTTCTGTTCATATGTACGACTGTAATGCCAAACCAATCACACACGACGCCCTTAGCGATGCATTCTCACAAGACCCTTAAAATATGAAGACGCAAACCGAGTGCAGACATCCACGCTGCAGTCTGCCAGCCGAGACACTGACGTGAATAACGGATAAACATCAGCTGCCATCGCCACGGAGAGACATGTGTGTGTCCGGCCGTCAGCAACACCTCGACTCATGGCGACAGAGAAAACACCAAACACATGCAGATGTAGACATGTAGGCCCTAATGTTCTGCTGTCTGCATTCCAGTAGGGCCCTAATGTTCTGCTGTGTAGCCTCCGTTACAATAAGGCCCTAATGTTCCGCTGTGTAGCCTCCGTTACAGTAGGGCCCTAATGTTCCGCTGTGAGGTCTACATTACAGTAGGGCCCTAATGTTCCGCTGTGAGGTCTACGTTACAGTGGGGCCCTAATGCTATGCTGTGTAGCCTCCGTTACAGTACGACACAGTAGAGCCCTAATGTTCCGCTGTGAGGTCTACGTTACAGTGGGGTCCTAATGATATGCTGTGAGGTCGCCGTTACAGTAGGGCCCTAATGGTCCGCTGTGAGGTCTACGTTACAGTGGGGCCCTAATGATATGCTGTGAGGTCGCCGTTACAGTATGGCCCTAATGTTCTGCTGTATATCTCCGTTACAGTAGGGCCCTTATATTCTGTGTTATATGCATGTTACTGCATCCTACGTAGGCCTCAGCAGGCCTCAGCAATATAGTTTTTCCCGTTTCATTATTCCGTTTTAAATGTGTAAATTAATTGTAATATATAGGCCTACGACAACCGGTTTAGTGCGACACAGTGTAATGATGAGTTGCTATAATGCCGGTATTTACACCCGAGTCTGGAGCCTTTAAAAGACGAGTGCGATGGTGTTTCTATTCTCTGCACGTCTGACGGAGAACCGCCTGCCAAATGCACATTAACTCTTTCAGAGGAATCAAACCTGCTCCAAAAACCACGGAGAGAAACAGGACGGACAGCCCTACGTGCACAAAATAACACAGCTTAATATCCTTTCATTCATATCAATAGTCATTTAAGGTGATAAAATAATATGCCTACTAATAATTATGTAAAATAGGCCCAAAACAGCCCGTAATTAACATTTTTAAACTGCGTTTATTTAGAGTGCTATATCTACAAAGATCCTAATTTGTTTAAGAATATAATATTACAAATCACATGCAGGCTGACATTTTTAGGACGTGACGTCTAATATTTCAGTGAAATGGTCTATATTGCAGAAGGCATCCATCGTGTCTTATTGAACGGTGAAGTGTGAAGGCCTACTGATCTACAACATAATGGAGGAGCGATCACTGATTCTTATGATGAGGTTTGTACAATATTTCAACACAGAAAATAAACGTATAACTTAATTTATCCTATGGTGATAATGAAGTGAAAAATACTCTCATTATTCCTGCATATTTTCAGTTTGATATAGGCCTATCTAATTTAACACATCAGCAAACGAAAATATAAATAGGACTAGGCCTAGCTCTGTCGACCACTGGTATTAACTGGTCATTTGTAATAATTCGATATATAGGAATACCTGTATTTATATATTATTTTATATTTATGTAGGCTTATCTAGGCTGTAGGCCTATAGATTTGTTTGTTTCCTAAAGCTCCCAAAAACAGTCCTGCCGTTTAGATATTCAGAACGAACATTTAGACATAGTACATGAAATAAAGTGTGTTAAATGAAACTGTTTCCGCCTCATGATGCTGTAATGAAACTTTCTTTCTCGTTAAAGGGCTCTGCTCTAATCTCGCTCCGCAGCCCTGACCTCGCGAGGCCTCGGCACAGCTTCGTTACCAATTAGCCGCCGCCTCGCGGGGCCCGTCACTAGCGGAGCCCCGGCCGAGTCCCTTCCGCCCTCAATGTCCCTGAACCCGGGTAGCGGCCAGCGCACTGGCGGTACTTCGACCATGACCCCTCATACTAGCCCCAGGCGCAGAGATTGACGGGGGGGGGGGGGGGGGGGGGGGGGGGGGGGAGAGTTGAATTTAATTTAATTGAGAGAGCGAGAGAGAGAGCGAGAGAGAGCGACAGAGAGCGAGAGGGAGCGAGAGAGAGCGAGAGAGACGAGCGAGACGAGCGAGAGAAGGACACAGAAAGAAAGAGAGAGGGGGGGAGACAAAAATGGTTGCACAGAGGTTGACTACCAATTTAAATGGGCGAGAGTCAAGTGTGTGTGTGTGTGTGTGTGTGTGTGTGTGTGTGTGTGTCTACCAAACTGCAATACAAAATGTGGTAGAGTATATAGAGCATAGTAGATATATAGTATAGTATATACTAGTATACAAGGCGATAATGTTTCATCCTTCATGGTGAACACTAAACATATAAAAGCCACGCTATGATGTCATAGTCATAAAATGCCCAGGAGTGGAGGGGAAATCTCTCTCTCTCTCTCTGGTAATTATCGTCTTTACAGACCATCACTGTGTGTGAAAAGTCTGCAAACAATTAGAGGAGCTGCATGCTGCACCGCCCCGAGTTAACCACTACAACGCCCCTACTCCCACCACCACTGCTGCACACCCTACCACAACCACAACGCACCATCTTTACCACCCCCACTTCCACTACCACCACCGACACCACTACCCCCCCCCCCCCCAACAACACCACCACCACGCCCCCACCAACACCACCACCCCCACCAACACCACCAACACCTTTTCTCTCGCTGATTACAACCACACCCACAAGCTTATCTGAGTGGTAAGAACCCTTGCAGGCGATTTGACTGGAGGCTGTTCCAACGTTCCAACGCTACAGTGGGCGGGTTGTTCCAGAGGACGGAGCCTGCCAGGGCCTGCCCGCCATCAAGGAGGAAGGGGAATCCGTTAAAGGAAGACTCTGACGCTAACTGTGCACCGTGCGGACGTATCCTGACACGTAGCGCGCGGCTAGCAGTTAGAAGAGACGATATTTATTGATCATTTAAAGGGACGGGATCTCAGCTCGGTGGGGGCGTGGGGGTGGAGCCCAGGGGGGTGGCGCCAATGGGTGGGGGTGCGGGTGGTGGAGCCCAGGGTGGTGGAGCCCAGGAGGGTAGAGTAAAGTGAGGTGGAGTCAAGGGGGTGCTGGTGTGGAAGGGAAACGGTCGGGAATCAAATCAAAGACCTGCTGTCTGTGAGGCGGCGGTGCTGCAGAGTGGTCGTTATTATAAGTATGATAAGATAACACACACACATGCAGGGACACGCATACACACACACATACACATACACACACACAAACACGGGCACAGACACACACACAGACACACATGCATACGCAGGAATGCATGCACAGACACATTGAAACACACACACTCACTCACATACACACCATCTCAGTCAGAGAGAGAGACACACACACACACAAAGACACACACATACACACACACCTTCCCTGCCAATCTGGTATCGGCTGGCGCTGTCGAAGAGAGGAATGTGTTGAATGGTAGAACTACCCGTGTGTGTGTGTGTGTGTGTGTGTGCGTGGCGGGTTGTGTGTGTGTGGGTGTGTATGGCAATTTTTTTTGTGTGTTTATGTATGTGTGTGTGTGGGGTGGGGTGTATGTGTGTGTGCCGGGGAGTGTTTGTGTGTGGTTGCGTGTTTGTTTTTTATGTGTGTGTGTGTGTATCTCTCTGAGCCAAATATTTCCCGCTTCCTCTGCCAACTGAATGCATCTAACCGCTAAATTAGATATGATATATTAATTTTTTTAAATATCGATTATATATAATTATATTTTAAAGTGAGGTAATCGGTTTTATTGCGAGTGAAAATGTGTGAGGTATTTTACATTAAGAACAAAAACTTCAAAATCTGTAAAAACTATAAAAGCTGCAAAATCCCAATGGTTTCTCTCACAGAGATTCCTCAAAGGATTAAACACAAAATAAATTAACAGCTGGTCGCTGTAGTTTGCTAAGACAAACACCGTGCCCACTGGACCATAACTGCAATCCACATTTGTTATTACAATTCATAAATAACATCACCATGTTGGAGCGATTTACTAGCAATATGTAGGGATAAACTGGTTCAGGGAAGTGTACTGGGTGTTTGACTCCCAGCCGAATCCCCAACATCCCCTAACCCCTACCTGCTCCTTAATGACCTGGCTCTGTACTGTCCAACCCCTACCTGCTCCTTAATGACCTGTCTCTGTACCATCCAACTGCTACCTGCTCCTTAATGACCTGTCCCTGTACTGTCTAACCTTTACCTGCTCCTTAACGACCTGTCTCTGTAATGTCTAACCCCTACCTGCTCCTTAACGACCTGTCTCTGTAATGTCTAACCCCTACCTGCTCCTTAATGACCTGTTTCTGTACTGTCTA
>JACYXH010000568.1:1825000-1832500 GCA_026745465.1 Lota lota | reverse complement strand
TAATTATTGCTCCATGAATCCCCAGGTAAAAAGGTGTTTGTGTGAAAGTAGCCATAAAGGACTGTGTAGCCTAAAGGACTTGACCCAGGTTTATAAAGTAGTATAGTAGTTATATATAACTAGTTCAACCATGTTAAATAGACACTTTCTCAACCATCTAAGAGCTTGTAAACTCTTGGGAGATTACAGCAAAACAGTGGCTGTCATATAGGAAAGAGAGCATGGACATCAGAGGAGGAGAGGAGAATAGGAGAGAAGGAAATGCCAGTCAAGGAGAGAGAAAAAGGAGTAAAAATACATGCACACACACACGCACGAATGCACGCGCACGTACACTGTTTATTTGTCTGATTTAATACTGCCCTTTCACGGACATACAAACAGACAATAATATTAACAATTAAATAGAATAGCACAGGTTAAAAGAGGTGCAGACCTCTTCCTGACTTCCTGCACCACAGTTGTACTAATAAAGTTTCAGATCTCTTTCACAGTGGGGTGCTGAGTTATACTAATAAAGTTTAATATCTCTTTCACAGTGGGGGGCAGAGTTGTACTATTAACGTTTCAGATCTCTTTCACAGTGGGGGGCAGAGTTGTACTAATAAAGTTTAATATCTCTTTCACAGTGGGGGGCAGAGTTGTACTAATAAAGTTTCAGATCTCTTTCACAGTGGGGTGGAGAGTTGTACTGATAAAGTTCTAGATCTCTTTCACAGTGGGGGGCAGAGTTGTACTAATAAAGTTTCAGATCTCTTTCACAGTTGGGGTGCAGAGTTGTACTGATAAAGCTCCAGATCTCTTTCACAGTGGGGTGCAGAGTTACACAAAAGTTTCAGAAGGGCAGAAAAGGAAAACACCCGGGACCCACCTGTACCGGACCTTCTGTCCCTGGACATATTATTACACTCTCACTATGATATCAACAATGAGAAAGATAGATACCCAAATAAACATTTATATATGCCTGTTGTTCATCAATATTCCCCTTTTCAGTATTCAAGGCATTTAAGCATGCATATATATTCTTGTAGATACTAATTTTAATCAGCTATCTACCTACTTGGGCCCTTACGTATCCTGGCCCAGAGTTTGGAAACCATGCTCTATGATAGGGCCATAAGTTGGTTGAATCCAACCTTTGGTAAAACTGCGATTCTATTCGCCTTATTCATCTAGCGGCCATCTTGGTTCCACCTTGGTTATGAACGCTAGCTGGGTGGGGGGACTGAAAGCTAACGTTTAGAACCAAGAGAGCTTCTAGCTGAGTAAGGCCCATGGGTCCAGGGTTCTGTAGGACCAGAGATTGGGAGTGTCCCGGCAGGGCATCATTATGTCATGAGACAAGGCCGTCTTTGTTCCAACAGTGGAGGGATTGTCTGGCCCAAAGTCCCACCAGCGACATGCTTCCCGCCCCACTCCAAAAGAAAATGCAGATTTCACAGATTCTCCATTGCAGACACAACCGTACGCACATGCATGGGGGGTGGGTGTGTATACACGCATACACACACACACATACACCAAAAAAAGGTTAACTTACTAATCTACACACAGACACACATATACAAAGACATGTGCACACACACACTCACACACATACACTCATAGATGCACACAGACACACAGTTTCCTCTATGTTTGTCAAAGTCATCAGGAGATGAATTGCTGAGTGACGTTCTGTGTGTACAGTCAAAGTAACACACACACACACACACACATACTCTCTCTCTCTCTCTCACTCTCTCTCTCACACACATATACACACACACACACACCGAAACAAACACACACACCCTGACCGTGAAACTGTTTCCTCCACAGAGCTTCAGGCGTAGAGAAGTTCTAACCCGAATATGATGAAGAAAGACTGTATTACGTATAGATATAAATAGTAGAGCTATGAAGATAGACTGTGTGACATTAGATATGAAGATAGTGTGTGTTACATATATATATAAATTGTAGAGATATGAAGACAGACTGTGTGACAGAAGATATGAAGATAGATTGTGTTACGTATAGATATAAATATTAGAGATATGAAGATAGACTGTGTGACAGAGATATGAATATATTGTGTTATAGTTGAGACATAAATAGTAGAGGTGGGAAGATAGATTGTGTTACAGTAGAGATATGAAGATAGAATGTGTTACAGATGAGTTATAAATAGTAGAGATATTAAGAGATTGGGTTACAGTAGAGATATAAATAGTAGATATATGAAGATAGACTGTTACAGTAGAGATATGAAGAGATTGTGTTACAGCCGAGATATGAAGATAGATTGTGTTACAGTAGAGATATAAATAGTAGAGATATGAAGAGAGATTGTGTTACAGTATAACTATAAATAGTAGATATATGAAGACAGATTGTGTTACAGTAGAGATATAAAGAGAGATTGTGTTACAGTAGAGATATAAATAGTAGATATATGAAGACAGATTGTGTTACAGTAGAGATATAAATAGTATATATATGAAGATAGACTGTATTACAGTAGAGATATGATGATAGACTGTATCATACAACACTGTAGTAGACTAGAGATGTAAAGATGGATGATATTACAGTGTAGATATAGAGATGCCACAGCTAGAGATAGAAAGCTCAGAGCTAAATATCATGTCACATGGTGTCCATGGTGGATCTGCTTGTACAAGAGAGGTTCCGGCCCCCTGTGGAGTCCTGCTAAAAGTAAGACTGCCTGCCCACGTGCCCAGGGGCCAGGCAGGACCTAGCACCAGCCCTGTGGGCTGCAGCTCATAAGTACAATAAGAACGTTATGAAAGACCGTCCTTAAAGTCTGGTTAAGTCCCGGCTAGCGTCCACGCAGAGCAGAGAGGAGAAGACAGACTGCTGGGCAAGGGGCCCTCTTAGGGACAATTTAACACGCAGGCAGCAACTGACGAATCAGAGTGGTTTAACCACACTGGCAGAAGGGGTTGAGGGAGTGGAACCGCCATTTTGATTCACCGATGAATTGGGATCATTTTATCGAATTCTATCGAATGCAGCACTCGCTAGTTTCGCAAACGCTAGATAGCAAACGACAACACAGGACTTAGAACGAAAGAAAACTTAGTAGAGAGATCTATCAGGAAATATGTAACTTGTGAATGCTAGCCGTGTATGTTGAAGGCAGCTCAAAGATAAATGAGTTAAGGGTTTTGTTAAATGTTGAATGTGAGTAAGAGTATGGGGCTCTCTCCTCCTTCCTCTGGAGACTTGGAGATCCCTGGCTTATTCTTAGTGGTAACTCCACGTTATAAATCTGAGAAGAATGGAGAACGTGCATGTTAATAAATTAAGGGGGGGGGGGGGGGGGGCGAAACCTCCAACTGTCCAGTGTAATATATAGTGTACTAAATGGTTTATTATATAGTGAAGCATATAGTGTACTATATAGTGCAATATATTTGGTAAATATAGTGCAACCCCACACAAAATGTGTGCGACTGAAATCTTTGGTTCTGTTCTGTTCCCTCGTGGGTCATAACTCGCTTACTGCAGCATACAGGTGCACGGAGCAGAACTGAAAACATTTTCAACTCAAAAAGTGAAGGTGGATAAAGAAACCAAAAGTCTACTAAATAAATGTGAGAGGTTTATATTGAGATCAGTTGGGTACCTCAAAATGGCTGCTCTGCGATGGACCGGGAGCGTGTAATGGCCGACATGTTGGGGTTCCTAGAAAACGGGCTCCCTCCAAACGGCACTTAAATTCACTTTTGGGCTGGATTTTTTTTCTCATTCTTTTTCAGCCCAAATTTAATCCAAAAAAGTTTGACTTTTCTTCTTAATTGTTCGTGGCTGTGCGATCAGATGACCAAAAGTGTGTCGGAAAAAACGAACGCATCTATGAAGTTAGATTGTTTAAAGAAAGAGCTCAACTGACACGATGAATTTATAACACGCTGAAAGCCTCCAGCATAGGGAAGGGGGGAGGGTGTATAGTGTGTGTGTATGTATAGGGTGTATATAGTGTGAGTCTGTGTGTGTGAGGGGGGGTATTTCATGGTGTGTGTGTGTGTGTGTGTTTCGTGGTGTGTGTGTGTGTGTGTGTGTGTGTGTGTGTGTGCATATATGTGTGTGTATATATATGCGTGTGTGTATATATGTGTGTGTGCTTGCTCATGTGCGCGTGCTATTCTCCCGCCTGGTGACATCATAGCGTTGAACGCGAGCCCATCTGTGTTTTATATTTCTGCGACATGAACTTGGATTTTCCACTGGAACATACGCTCTGGTCCGCGCAGAGCTACGCTAATCCCGGAGTCATCTCCCCGAGCCTAAACACTGCAGAGTTTATAGCATAGCGTACTGTAACATAGCATAGCATAGCACAGCGGAGACAGCATCTGGGTACGACTGGGCCGAGAGACAGAGAGAGGAGTTTAGGTTACACTAGAACTCAGTGACCGCGGAACAGCAGTAAACACACACACACACACACACACACACACACATGCACACACATACACGCGCACACGCACCCACACACACACACACACACAGACATGATTATACACACGCACACACACACACACACAACTAGCGCACCAAACACATTCACATACATTACACTATTCTTGACTATAGTGTAGTTAAATATAGTGAAGTTATAATAAATTTCACTACACTATACAACACTATACTAAACTCCGCTATACTACTCTACAGTAAACTCTACCATTTTGTACTATTTAAAATTGTTTCCTCCACTGTGTGTTTTCTGTCTCTATAAAGTCTGTATGAAGAAATGTTTGAGAGTACACACACACACACACACACATGCACACACACACACACACACACACACACACACACCCTCATTCATAGCACACAGCTGCAGGCAGCTCAGAGTTCATGTCAGGTGAGGATTCCAAAGATTATGCAATACAGTGTAATGTTACTATAATAAATATAAGTATTTAGTATATACATTTATTTATATAATATTACTATAATAAATATTAGTATATGATACATTAGTTTATCTATATATATCTATATATATATATATAATGTTACTATTGTAAATATTAGTACATAATACATATTAGTATAATATATATATCATTTTACTATAATAAATATTAGTATATAATATATAAGTATATCAATATCAATATCAATATATATATATATATATAAATGTTACTAAATTAAATATTAGTATATAATATATTAGTTTATCAATATATATAAAATGAGCATAATAAATAATAGCATATAAATGTATATATAAATATATACATATGTTACTATGATAAATATATATACTATTCTAGCATGTACAATATACTATAGTATAGAATAGTACAGATATAATAGTATGCGTATATATTTAAATGTATATAATGTTGCTATAATAGATGTATAAAGATGTATAACATTATACATTATGAGTACAGATTTTAAGATATATAATGGTACTATAACATGACATAGATTTAAATATATATAATGTTACTATAATAGAGTATAGATATATAATATTATGAGTATACACTTACAGATATATAATCTACAATATAGTTTAGATGTATAACATTTTGAGTATAGATGTAAAGATGTGTAATATTATGAGTACAGATGTATAATATTATGAGCAAAGATGTATAGCTGTATTATATTATGAGTAAAGATGTATAGCTGTATTGTATTATGAGTATAAATGTATAGCTGTATTGAGTATATATGTATAGCTGTATTATATTATGAGTATAGATGTATAGTTGTATTGTATTATTAGCATAGATGTATAATATTATGAGTATAGATATATAGCTTTATTAAAATACATGTGTAATATAATGTTTTCCCTGGATGTCAGCCAGCTTCCTGCTCCACAGACAAACTGTTAAAAAACATTACAAGACGGAGAGTGAGGGAGAGAGAGAGAGAGAAAAGAAAGTTGGTCATGCCAGGTTGAGATATTGATATTGTTCTTTGTGATCATCTTTCTGTCCCGATTCCTCTCTCTCTCTCTCTCTCTCTCTCTCTCTCTCTCTCTCTCTCTCTCTCTCTCTCTCTCTCTCTCTCTCTCTCTCTCTCTCTCTCTCTCTCTCTCTCTCTCTCTCTCTCTCTCTCTCTCTCTCTCTCTCTCTCTCTCTCTCTCTCTCTCTCTCTCTCTCTCTCTCTCTCTCTCTCTCTCTCTCTCTCTCTGGTGAAATCAGGTCACAAGTGTTTGCGTTACTGTTTGACTCCTGGATTTGCTCTCAAGCTCCGCCCCCTCCCTCCTCCACCCCGCCCCCACGGGGGAAACTTTTTCCCTCCAATTTTAACCCCTTAACTTGCGATCTAAACTCCTAACCAATTTACAACAAGAACCGTGTGAATTATAGTAAATAGTTACTAAGGTCAAATATCTTATAGATTATCATACTACTAACCAACAAGCAATATATATATATATATTTTATTGAAGTGAGTAGATGATTTATCAAAACCAGTTTTGTGGCTTTTTTAGGGCCCTTTTCTGATTTAATTCTAATTTAAATGTGTAGATGTAGATGTTTGCATTTTTGTGGAATGCTATTGTTGTAATGAAATTAAGTTATAAAGGAATAGAGGCTTCAGTGGAGTCATCATTGGAGACAAATTAGCCAATCGACAACCTCCATTGTCCTGATGCTCGCCTTCATCTCGCACGCCACACACACACACACTCACAAATAAACGCACATACACGCACACGCACACACACACACACACAATCCCTCTCCACTCCACGTTTTAATGCTAGCAGCCTGCAGTGAGTGTATGTGTGTGTGTGTGTGTGTGTGTGTGTGTGTGTGTGTGTGTGTGTGTGTGTGTGTGTGTGTGTGTGTGTGTGTGTGTGATGGGGTAGAGCCCCATACTGGTTATGAACTGCCATGAGCTGCTACACACACACACACACACACATACACACACACATACACACACACACACAGTGAGCCGTGATGTTGGGTGCAGGTGTGATTTCCAGATAGAATCCAGAATGTGTGTCTGGGTCTCATGCGCCTAAGTGCATGCAGGTGCAAGACGTGTCGTGCACCATGCAGCGTGGCAGCATCACACACACACACACACACACACACACACACGGCAGAAGCCCAACACCTTTACCATTAGACTGTCCTACCCCTACTTAACAACAAATATAACATATTACCTTGTCATGAAATGGTACCACCTTTAAAACAGTACTAACGACAATTAAACCAACAATGACACTGGGGGAATTCTGGTATAACTGGATTGGCCTGTTCCACACCAAAGAGAAAACACTGAATATTCCTCTGTACCACACATTCTCATCCTCATTCAGAGTACTTAACAAGTACAGCATATATATTATAAATCCTGAAGGAAACGGTTTGTCATAATTGGTCTGCCCAACATATATATATATATAAATATATATACAAATATATAGAGAATGGAAAATACAAGAAGATAAGATTTAGTTGAGTGTGTGTCGTGAGACTCTGGCTGAAGCTGAGA
>JACYXH010000568.1:1815000-1820000 GCA_026745465.1 Lota lota | reverse complement strand
GTAGGCCTACGGTGTTTATTGCCGTAGCCTACTGAACCTGTAAGCCCACTATAGTCTTTGTATGTATAGCTTACTAAACCCGGAGGGCTACTACAGTGTTTGCATGCCATAGCCTTCTTAACCCGTAAGCCTACTATAGTGTTTGCACCAAAGCCGGATGACTACTATAGTGTTTGTATACTATAGCCTACTTAACCAACAGGAGTACTTGTGTGTTTGTATACAGCACAGTAAACCCACAGGTCTACTAGAGTGTGTAAATACCCGTAGGCCTATAGTGAAGAGCAGGTCTCTCCACTAGCCTACTGAGCTGGCATAGAACTGATCCGAGTGGATATGAAACCAAACCAAATGATTACAGCTAACCGGTATTCTGTATTTGATTGGCCCTCGCACTACGAGAGGAGTGGATTCAGAGTGCGTCTGGTTTTAAAAACGTCGTTAAGAGTTACGGCCGCGCGCTGGGAATGCTGCCGCCCGCTTCAAGTTGTCCTTATAAATTCTGAGGAGTTTCAACTATTCATGTAACTGCGCACATATGGGATACGGCCTCGTGAAATACTGTGGGAGCAGTTTAATAACACACACACACACGCATATGTTTAGGTTACACCACACACTCTCATCTCACATACACGCATGCACGTTCACACGCACGCACACACACACATTTATTCTGACACACACACACACACACACACACACACACACACACACTTTGTCACCTTACGTGACACCATATTTGAGCGTTAGAAGACAACGCAGAATCCGTTATGTGTGCAAACATCTAAAGGCAGAATAAAAATGAATAAAAACGAAATGGCATCACCATTACACTGTGGTATTTGAATACATTTGAATGGTAAACTAAAAAGCATTAATTCAAACGTTCTGAGGACATGACTTAGAATTGCCTAGCATCTTAGTCTAACACCGTAATATACTTTTGTAATTTAGTTGGACTAATATATAAAAAAAACGTGAATTATGAATGGGACAAAATGTTTGCACAACCATTCTAACAGTTTTCTGTTTCAACGTGTATGCTCCTTGTGTCTTATTAAAACAAAACATAATAATGATCATGCACTTGAAAACTCTGGCTTTCTTGAAGATAATTCAAATGTATGGAAAATACGCTTTTACGATTAGAACGTAATTTAATCATTGCATTGAACAGCGCTGCAACACGAGATTCCTAATAAAAAGGTGGGAGAAGCAGCTCGTGAGCGACGCGACTCCCGCGTCACGGAGGATATACACCTGAGGTTCATCGGAAAAGTCCGCGAAAACAAACCAACACGGAGATATATACAGGTTAGGAGTTAGGAGTTATGTGCTCTAGAGGATTGTTACAGAACAGGCTCCGGTAGCGCACGCTCAGAATTATAATTCAGATAAAAATGTGTTTATTATTTCTTTCTTCCATTCTTTCCTACTGCATGAAAAGGTCTGGTAAGGACACACACACACACACACGCGCGCGCGCGCGCGCGCAAACACGCACGCACGCACACGCATCTCTCCAACTTGAGATAAAGCTGCAACGGCGGCTGGCCATCGTCTCGTGCAGACGCGTCTCCCGTGTGTAACATGACACACGTTACATGTGCATTCATATGCACAGCACATATGTAATATTAAACGTCGGTCCGCGTTCGCCTCGCGCTCATTTCCCCTCCTCCTCCTCCTCCTCCTCACCGCCCACATTTTTTTTTATATCAAATACATTCGGGAGAAGAAGCGCCATTTTCCCTCTCAAACCATGTGCACCAAAACACGCAAATGGCAAAGTTTACCGGAGACCGGCCAGCCGTCTACCGACCAGTTACAACGCTAGATCACCCGTTTCTAAACAGAACGACGTGGAGAAACAGCCCCAGACAGAGACTCCCCGCGGGGGGAACCTCTCGCAGCGAGAGCACCCCTGCGGCAGAACCCCAACACAGTAAAGTACAGTCCGCAGTAGAATAAGAGAAAGATTTACCTGAGTGAGGCAGTACGGGGAGTACATGGCTGTATTTGTACAAATGGAGAGTGGAGAGGACAGAGGAGCTGGCGGGGAGACGAGCTCTAACCCCGCCTAGAAAGTGAAAGCTACTCAAAGTTTTGGGAAGAAAAAAAAACTTCGTCTCCCACCCTCTTCCGCGGAGCTCTCTCTCTCTCTCTCTCTCTCTCTCTCTCTCTCTCTCTCTCTCTCTCTCTCTCTCTCTCTCTCTCTCTCTCTCTCTCTCTCTCTCTCTCTCTCTCTCTCTCTCTCTCTCTCTCTCTCTCTCTCTCTCTCTCTCTCTCTCTCTCTCTCTCTCTCTCTCTCTCCTCTCCCTCCCTCCCTCCCTCCCTCCCTCCCTCCCTCCCTCCCTCCTCTCACGGTTAACTATCTGACTTTAGAAGTCGGCTCTTTATAAAAGTAGCCTATAGGCCTACTAGAACAGCCAACTAAAGCCGCTCCAACATAATTTCTAATCCGTATTTAGAAGGCAGCTGGAGAGGAATGCGTTTTTCATTCGCCTTCAATCTGCCGGACTGATCTGCCCCTGACGCGTCTCGTCTCGCAGAGTTAATAAACCCGTTAGTATGTTAACGAGCGATCCGGCGGACCGCTGACACGATGTATTGATCTATCGATGCATAGGGTCCTAAACGGACCAGCATTCATAGAACATGACCAGAGACTTAAAAAAAAAAAAGTATAATTCGAATTAAATTTGTCTGCATCGGCCCTAATGTGGTTTGAATCCAAAGAGCGGCATATTAAAACGACGTCGTTAAACTGAACTAAGCCAACAGGACGAGTAAAAGCGCCTACCGGATACCGTGAATTAAGAAACATCAGAGTTATTATGACCAAGTTGAAGGTGTAAAATAACGGGTTTCCTGTTTTACATTCAGGGAAATTCCATGCGATGTTTGTTCAGTCTGAAAAGGAATTGCTAAGCCCCAATTCTACATTGAAACACAGCGGTGATTTAGTATACACATTTTAAAGTAAAAGCATAGGCCTATACCGTTATATACGTTAAAATATTGTTCTTAGATCACGAGTCATTAAAATATTTATTTTACCATGTGTGCGTATGTAAACATAACACACACACACACACACACACACACACACACACACACACACACACACACACACACAGTATATTTATTTGATTTATTCTGGGGTACAGAGTTGGGGTAATGACGTAATTGTTCGGTCCAACGTTGACAAACCGGCACCGCGCGAGGGTTAACCAACACAACCACGAGCTTAGCGGGAAACACACACAGAGCAAAACAAGCGCACACACACACACACACACACACACACACACACACACACACACACACACACACACACACACACACACACACACACACACACACACACACACACACACACACACACACACACACACACGCACACACAGAGTGCCAGACCGCAAGAGTGATGGTATGATGGTGTGTGTTCCAGTGTGTGTGTGTTTGTGTTATGTGCAAGTGTGTGTGTGTGTGTGTGTGTGTGTGTGTGTGCTATGTGCATGGGTGTGTGTTCCTTGTTAGTCATGTATCATATTATTTGATGGAATCAAGCAGAAAGGAATGCTTCCATGGTAACCTTGTGGGGGAGGGGGAGGGTGATGTTAGGAGGTTGTGGTCTGTATGTCGGCTACTCTCTCTCTTTCTCCCCTCATTCTGACTTCACTCTCCAAACATACACACACACACATGCAACGTGTTGCCCTGCATCGTTATGGTATCAGGCAGGTGTGGTAGGGCTCAGTTGGGGGTGTGAGGAAGGAGCTCTCTCTCTCTCTCTCTCTCTCTCTCTCTCTCTCTCTCTCTCTCTCTCTCTCTCTCTCTCTCTCTCTCTCTCTCTCTCTCTCTCTCTCTCTCTCTCTCTCTCTCTCTCTCTCTCTCTCTCTCTCTCTCTCTCTCTCTCTCTCTCTCTCTCTCTCTCTCTCTGAGTGGAGTCAGATGAGACTTGCTGTGTAAACCAGCACACATTGCAGTGTTCTGAAAAGGTAAGCAAGTCATTAAGCACACATGGTGGTTGTTAGCCCCGCCCCTCTGATCACCTGCTCCACCCCTCTATCTCAGGACACAACGCTTCAATATGACCAATGTTTACTGTTTAGTGTACTAGTGTAGTTATTGTAGTATCACGCACACACACACACACACACACACACACACACCTTTCTTATAATTATACTACTATATTAAACTACAATACTACTTACACTCCTAGTATAGTACTGCTATACTACACTAATATACAAAACCTATACTAGAATATTGTGCTACAAAAACTATACTACTTAACTATAAATATGCTACTAAACTATAGAGGTATACTACTGTACTACTAAAGTCACTAAACTATACTACTGTACTACTGTGTCACTAAATTATACTACATAAGTAAACTTTTAAGATCATCAACGGTCAACAGACGATCACGCTACCCTCCAGCGTTCCCGCCTTTTTCCTCTGAACCTCACGAGTGTTTTCATAACAGTTTCATAACTTCCATATCAACGCGTGCTCCGTCCAGCTAGCTGTTTGCCAGCTGGACGCCACCGCTAGCACGCGTTATTATTTTAATAACCTTTACCTACTCCTGCTTTCCATCCAGTTCTGGGTTCGCTTTAAACTCCTGTTTCTGTTTCCCACGAGGCCGTGCTCCCCTCACTTCACCTCCCCTCACCCCCCCCCCCCCCCCCCCCCGGTAGAAGGGGGGGGGAGTAATGAAAGTAATGGCGGTAATAGTGAGCAGCTGAGAAGAGCGAGACTGTGAACGACGTTATGATTGCTGTGTAATCACAGCGAAAAAACATGCGGCCACAACTCCTCAAACCGTCAAAGTTGAGTCAAACGCAACACTTAGGAAAACGATATAAAGAAAAAAGATAATGACACATGATTAATAATAATAAGACCGTTTAAAGACAGTGAACATTATGATGATGATGATAATGCTATTATTAATAGCACTGCTGGTGTTAATAATGCGC